>JAZGTK010019646.1:0-11304 GCA_036877625.1 Ambastaia sidthimunki
CTCTCATACCTGTAAGATCTTGTCTCCTGTTTTCAGGGCTCCTGTAGCTCCAGCTGGACTGTCCGGCAACACCTGCTTGATGAAAATGCCCTTCAGTTCTTCTCCATTCTTCAGTCTCTTTATAACCGTGCGTCCACCCACGATACTGATCCCCAGAGACTCCTGCGGCTCCAACCACACCTCCACCCTACAACAGAAACACAAACCTGATGGAGGCCAGCTGTAAAAAAATGCATCACCCCTTTTTTTGGTTTAATCCAACATTTACGGCCGCTTCAGTACTGGTCTATAAGTGCTGGATTAAACCAAAAAAAGAGTGTTGGTTTTTTTTATTATTTATTATATAAAAGGTGGGTTGATTAAATTTACAATGGTTACAGATACACAATTTGAAAAGCTTAGTGTAATAATTTGCATTATGACCACATTTCTGTCCAATAAGTTTTTTGTCAATTCTTTTTCTATGTAGAAAATCAAATAATTTATTTCAGTTTTTTATTTCATTTGTATTAATTTCTATTTAAAATTAAAGAAATGCTACATCTGAAGACAGAAAGTTATACACACCTGGAATCGCATGAGGGTGAGTAAATTATGAGATAATTCTCATTTTTAGGTGAACTATTCTTATAATACTTTTAATTGTTATTTTAGGACTGTGTTCCAATATCTAGTGTGCTTTCTATGTAGACAGCATTAAATCGTAGGTGCACTCGTGACAAAGTTTTTTTTAAAGGCAAACAGTGACTTAAGATGCCTACTGAGATGCTGTATATAGTTTTGCCCCAAATTTAAAGCCAAATCTTGTACTTCCTTTGCAAAGCAAGCAATCCCAGAATGCAATGCGACAAGTAAAAATCGGTTTACCTGCGCGCCGGACCCCAGTGACTAAACACGGGTGTTTCTTCACCCTCTCCCTCCTCTCTCTCCGGAAGATCACTACAAACAAACACAGAACTACATAAAACTATCATCCTTAAATTAAATGTATTCACTGATCGGCGACGCACAGCCGTGATCGATTGCTACCTGTGGCCTCCTCTGATTGGTGGAACCCCAGCTCCATGGCTCCTCCTCTTCCTGTCTTTAGAGGAAGTCAGCTGTGCAGACCTGCAGAGTGACAGAGAGATGAATCAAAGCTATCAGCGCTTTACACAAACACTCAAAAACATCAAAAGCACAATGTCGCTCTCAAATCAGAAAGAAAATCTAACCAGATTTAATGCAGAATGAAATGAATGGAGCGATTCTGACTTAAGAACTTGATAACTGGATTTGCTTATCTCAGATGTGGATGATACGACTGATATTCAGGAAAGAATAACGTGATTTAAATGTGATTATTAATGGATATTACAGTTACAAAACTGTTACAGTTTTTCAGAAACAAGTGTTGGATGTTTGAACAAAACACACACACACACACACACACTTCATAAACTATCTAAATGAAAATTCTAAAATATCAAAATTTTTGGTATTTTGTTTATAAATTATTTACAAATTACAAATGTCTCAATTACAAATGTCACACTGTGACCTTAGATACACACACACAGACACAAACACACCACAGACACACAGAGTAATTCTCTAGTGCACTGAGAATATTGAGAATAACTGAGAATAACTCATTATAATCTTGTGTATGGGACACACACGCACGCAGACGCGCACGCAGACACACGCACGCAGACACACGCACGCAGACACACGCACGCAGACACACGCAGACATGCACGCACGCAGACACGCACACACCTGTCTGGGACTCAGCTGCGTTTCACACCAATTTGACACTTTCATTGTTCAGCTCAAAATGACATTTTATCTCAGTTTCTCACTTTTTCCTCAAAGTCTCCAACACCTGCATTACAGTTCTGCCTCTCTTACAATCTCCCTCAATCTCTCATTATCACAACTAACATAAACATGTTCATTTCAAATGCAGAACCAATAAAAACCAAACGTTTATAATAACCTATGACACAAACATCATAAGTGATCTTGCGTGTCATTAGTTTTCTGATATACCGCTAAATAAAGCTGCAATAACACATCTGTCCAGAAGGTGGTGCTGCTGTTTCATCTTCAAATAGTGCGCCACAGTCATTAAAATTCACACAGCATTTTAAAACTAATGCAAACTAATAATGACTGCAGGGTTTGTGTTTTTGCTGCTAGAGACGCTTTAACAGTTTAAAGAACAAGAATTAATTGCCACCAGTAAATTATCACCTGCTATTTGCACAAATAAAAACAAAACATTTAGAGAAGATGAAAAAATACACAATAATTCCTATTTCAAGTCATAAAACAGGAGTTATACTGAATGACTGGTGTGTGTGTGTGTGTGTGTGAGTGTGTATGTATGTATATGTATGATGAGTGTGTGTGTGTGTGTGTGTTTGTATGTGTATGATGAGTGTGTGTGTGTGTGTGTGTTTGTATGTATGTGTATGATGAGTGTGTGTGTGTGTGTGTGTTTGTGTGTATGCATGTATGATGAGTGTGTGTGTGTNTGATGAGTGTGTGTGTATGTATGATGAGTGTGTGTGTGTATGTGTATGATGAGTGAGGGTGTGTTTGTGCATAATGAGTAAATGTGTGTGTGTGTGTGTGTGTGTGTGTGTATGTGTTGTGGCTGTAGACTCACTCAGTGTCTGTGTCGGTCAGCGTGAGCTCTGAGGTTCTGGACTCAGACTCCGCCTCACTGTCCGCCGTCTCCACCCATGAGCCAGACTGACCTGAGAACAGTCAGAAGTGTCACACAGCTGTAACTCGAACAGAACTGATCTAAACAAGAACAGAAAGACTTACTGAGTGGCGTCTGGTGGAGTTGAATGCGCTCGACGCCAGAGAAGAGATCGTCGTCCACTTCTGTAAACTGTGGCTGCAACAACACAAAAGTTTAGCACAATCCCACAATCCACCAGCCAATCAGATATCAGCATTTGCAACACAGGAATTCCAACAGACCTGATGCTGTGTGTCAGGTTCAGGGCTGAACTGATAGAGGTTCGAGGTCGCTGGTTCTTCCCAGGAACTCTTCTCGTTAAAGTACGAAAGAAGACTCTCGCCTCTGACCTTGGAGCCGCCTTGATCGGCCTTCATCTCCTGTTCCTCCTCATCTTCATCCACAGCCATCTCTCTCTCCAGCCCAGGCAGGAGGTCGATGGTGGTGAGGGGGGAGGCGTAGCGAGGCTCTGCATCCAAGATCAACTCTGGCTCCTCATCCAGATCATCAGATAAGACCGAGTCGTTTCCAAAGTCCTGCAAACAAAACTCTTGTAAAAAACAACTTCTCTACATTAACACTTTATGGTAAATTTATTAATCTGATGTTTTAAAAGGAACATACGACTGTCTCACCGTGTCCTGACCAGGTGTGGCACGTCTTCACTTTTCATTTATTGGTAACATTTCATCCTACACTTTGCAAAAAGCTTTGGAGATTTATTTTCAAACTTTAAACTTGCACAACCACCTAAAAGCAATTCCAGAGTGAACCAACTTCCTCCAACCAGGACTTAACGTCTCTGTAAAGTTTACCTCTTCTGTCAACTTCACTCTGTAAACTTTACAACCCCGCAACAGCGTTCCGACCTCTGTCCTCATCTACCTCTTCCACACTTACGGATCATAAGAGCTGAAAGTGCACTTTTCCCCCGCGCCGCTCCAACAAGCCAACTCAGCGCCTTTCTCACTCTGTCCCCCCATCCTCGCGGAGAGCAGAACCAATTTGCCATGAAAAATGTGCCGAGTCTAAAATCTTAATGGTGCAATTAGTCTCGTTTTGAGTAGATTTACGGCAGCACTTGACTCGGCCGCCTCAATTACATCTTTGCTAAAATTCAAGGATAATACGGTACATCTCAAAGGGCCACAGAGGAGGTCGTGTTTCATCTCCGAAAAGACCCTCTCAGGAGAATCGCACATTTGTTTCTCTTCTCTTCTGCCCGTGCGTTCTTCCTCTGCGCGGCTTGTACGTTCTTTGCTAATGGCGAATGAAGTTTGGTTGTTGCGTACGGGTGGCAAAAGTCGCTTCGTTGTGATTGGCTGTTTGGAACTTTGGTTCTTAATGGCTTCCCTCATGAATATTAATTAGATGATGTAACAACTGGCCATTAGTTATTTCATGTACACTAAACACACAATTTTGTCCGTGTAATTGTTAGATAAACTTAGATGGTTTGAATGGTCAAATAACCAATGAGTGTTTGTGTATAATCAAAAATCCAATGGGATTGGAAAGTCCATGTTTTATAGGTTAAGTCCATATGAAGTATTTAAAGATATAAAGTCAAGGAAAGGAGCAAACCTCTGGCATAGCTAGATGAGAGTGGCTGATGGGCTGTTTTGCTGGTTGCTCATCGGTGCCCTCTACAGGCCAGGAGGACAGCTGCACACTGCTGCTCTCCTCTGCCTGTGTTCATAAACACAGAGCAACAATAACAAATACAAGAAACTTCTAATAGCTAAATGAAAGTTGATGTTCTCAATCAGTTTATTTCAGTGTTTCTGGGTTTATAATTGTTGATGTTTAATGCTTTTAATATATGTTTGTTTTCGAGCCAAGCAAATACTTTTTGATTACAGCATTAAATAACAACGTCTGATCTTTGTTTTAAAAAAAATGTCCTCAATTTAGTTAGCGACTTTGTGTTACTAGCTTGTAGCGTAGCTAACAACGTTTCACAAATGCAACTACTTTAGTTGAGAAAAGTTCACCTACGTTAACGTAAAACTTTCAGGTAAGAGGCACTAATCTAAACAAACATGATATAGATGTGAAGTGACAGATGTTATAAACAGATTGAGATTTGTGATTGTACCTGCTCACTTATCACCAGTGGTTTTCTTATTCCAAGCCTGACCTTCCCAGGTGGAGCAGACTTGAGGACCTCAACGGCCTGAGCTAGAGAGCATGTGTCCAGATGAACGTCATTAACAAACACCAGCTGATCTCCTGGGAGAAGCCCACCGTGATGTTCTGCCACCCCTCCAGGCACCAGAGAGCGGATGACGATCACGGAGCGAGCAGAATCGAGAGGGTCCTGCAGAGGGCAATGCAGACCACCACAAACACAAACAAACACAAAGCCATCAGAGCAAAGAGTGACTGTGTTTTAAGCTTTACGTCTCAGACTAGCAGATCTTTACAATTACACCATAAAGTTTGTTTGAATGATTCACGTTTACGTTATTTTTTTAAAGAACAGGCAATCCCACAATGCATTGCTCAAAAAAAATAAAATGTAAATAATACATGCTTTAAATTATATGCACTAATAATAAATTAAATAATGGAAATATTATTAGAAAACAACTCAATGAAATACAAAAACATTTTATCCAGTTTTTGTGTTCTGTGTATTTTGTCATTTATTCTTTAACGCTACAGTTCTACAGACTTCAGCAAACTTACTTTCCCGCTTGAAGTGTGACTGTATCAATCATGTCTCTGGGGAACAATGTCATAAAACTGCAATTTAACTCTGATTTGATATCTTCAACAATATATTTGATGACCCATATGGACGGCTTTTATGTGACGAATGACAATATAAAAGTGATTAACAAGTAGTTATTTGAGACTAAAAACTGAAGCTGGAGTGCGGTCATTAGTAAGCTCATCTATCTAACCGGGAACATTTACGACCGTCCACACCCAGCGAGCGACCGATGGACAGTGCTTGCGTTTGCGCTTTTGAGACTTTCGAGTCTTTGAGTCTCATTAGAGAAAAGTAGCCAGATAATTTTTTGAGAACATGTGTGTCTTTTGACATTTTGGGACAGGACCGTTGTTAAACTTCCAGCAGTTTGGAAGAAACTTCAAAAAAAGTCTTCAAGCAATCTGAACTTTAAAGAAAATGTAACTGGTGCTAGATCGTGCAAAGCTAGTCCATTGCTGAGATGCTAGTGTTGTTGTTGCTAGGGTGTTGCTATGTGGTCGCTAAGGTTAAAAATCCTGAGTAGCAAGGAACAGAGATACAAACTGCCACGTGGAACACAAAAATTACAAAATGGATGCAGGCCTTGAGTTTTGGGATTTTGGATTTAAAGGAGCAGTTTTTGTCCAAATTTCAGTCTCTGTAAAATAAAACTTCAGGCTTTATAAGAGGCAACGGGGAGGTCCTGAGCGTATCAGTCAAGGGACTAAGAAATCTCACCCCGTCATACCATGAAAGTGGGTCGACATGCCCGGCGATAACTGGCCCCCGATTACCCAGCGAACCAACAAGCAGAGGAGAAGAGAAAAGCAATTTTAGAGCGAGAGGAACCGAGGCCTGTTAGAAAGAAGGAAAAAAAAAGACAGGAAAAAGTTGAAGAGAGTATTTGAAGTTCCACTCCAGCTGGCTCTTTAAGAACACACAGGCTGTATTGTCCGGCTGCCGGGTTCCAGTCAAGCATGTTTTGCTTTCCAAGCTCCTCTCTCATTCCCACATGGCCAGTGATGTCAGCTGGGTAGCTTTTAGAAGAAAAAAGGCCAGCACGGGGGCTCCTAAGGACAGTACGTAAGCGTTTTCAGCTGCTTTATTTCTTCTTCATGTTTCTACCTGCAGACATGATTTAGATGGTGTATAACACACGCCTCATTGATGGTGCAGCTGTATTTCACGTTAAAGGTGTGAGGAAGAAAACAATCCCAGAAGCCTCGGCTTCTGCTGCTTCGTTTGACCAATGACGGCGTGATAAATGTTTCTGATGACGTTTTCCACCAAATGCTAACGTAAATATCTAATGCAAGCTAAGAATAGCAAGGAACCAAACTGCAGCCAAAAACAGAACATTGAGATTAATTTAAGGGAACGCAAACAGCCTGCAAAACCTGTCACAGTGTTTTCCTGGGGTACACAGAACCGTAAACCCAATCGCTAGTCCACAACGCAACAAAAAAGTCTGGTTCTGTAACTTATTTAGACATTTTTGCACAAAAGGAGAGTGTGACAGTGCCATCAGCAGTTCTGTGTCGCTCTTTACAACAATCGGTCCATCCTACTAACAGAAAGATTAAAACATTTCACCTAAAAAGTTTTACCTAAGATTCCCAGAAAAAACAGCCAATTAAAACAAAGCTAAATCACTTCAGCTCAAACCCACTCGTGATATTTTCCTGCAAAGCCAACCCTAATAGTTTTTCCCAACTGGATAAACAGTCACCACGGTGGATTAGCTGACGAATAGCGACAAGTGTTGGTGGTTCAGACCGCATCTCCCATATTTTGGTTGGGTAACTTGAGGCCATGCGATTGCTGTCCAGCATCTCTTCAAAGCCGCGAGCGTTCTCTTGGCCGGTCCTGCTCATCGGAGGGCTTGAAATTCTTCAGCGTGCTGTCAGGTGGACAGTAAATCTGCCGTTTCGCAGGAATCAGACGCAGGCCAAATCATCTGCTGCGCATCTGCTCTCCTTCAGTCTCGCTGAACACCATACCAAAAACTCCAGGACATCTGCATCTTGCTTTCCCTCAGTTTTTGTCTTCTCGTAGTTGCTAGTAAATGAACACTGAGGGCTTCATGAGCAAAGAACCTGTAGCATAATTAAAGAAATTACCTCCCCCGTTCGGAAAGAAAATCGTGCATTTATTGGTGCAATTATTCAGAACATCGTTCTGTAGTTTATCGTTCAGTAGCTGCTTTCCGCTGCAATAAAAAAACTCTCGGTCAGTTTCAGAAGCTTGAGGCCACAGAATAAATAAACAACGATAAATAAATAATAACACAGTGAGATGATTTATGACTCTCCTTTAAAAAATTCACTGGATGAGACTAAATTCTGTATCGATATGCAGGTTGGGCAATCCAAACCAAAATTATTCCAAAAACACATTTTTTCTTGGGTTTCGTCTCTTTGGCTTCCCGCAAAGGCCATGAATTATTTGAACTACACACTTGACGTGGAGGTAATACATTTGTTTTGCACCCAGAGAGTTTGCAGTGTGGTAAAATAAACTTTTTTCTCTCTAAAGGTCTCCTTTACAAACGTGTGTGTTGTCATGCAAAACACCATCTACGAACTGTCGCAAAACATAACGCAGCTCAAATTTGTCACGTTTAGCGTTAGAATTGCATCGTGCTAGTTCGTTATTTTTGTGAACAGAGGCATTTTTTCTTGAGGGATATCTATAGAGCGGACAGCCTACGTAAACAGAGGGTTGTGTTAAGCTCCACTTAAGGTAATGCATTCTGGTCTCTAGGGAAAGTTAACATCAACCCTAAAACTCACCGCGGTAAAGCCACACAATCAAATTACAGCTAAAACTGGCACCGGACCACAACTTTGTGCGCAAATTCCATCGTTTACCAAGGACTTACAATAATGACTTTTAAATGCCTGTCAGATTAAAAACCAACATGAAAAAAAGTCACGACCAGACCTTTCAGATCAGCTGTTTGGCTACAAGAAAACATTAATGAATTCCCATTTCCTTTCCATCAACTCAGAAGTTGCCACTTCAGGCTTCCCACTTTGAGATTCTATCTGTGGTTTCACCGGTGTATGTCACTCCTGTAGTTAAGGCAAGAAAAATTTCCCAGTTTCCAGCTGTCAGTGCGACGGTGAACGCCCATAAATCTAGCTGCGGTTACAGGTCCCGCTGTGTTGGCAGGGACTCGGGGGCAACTGTAGCGGCTGAGGGAGGGAAAGCGGGTGGTAGTACCGGGAAGATAAAGCCTGAACTGAAGGTTCTAAAAGGCTGCGAGCATGTCTGTAGGTCCCGAGGTTGTCTTATCAACTCAGGACTCACTGTAGATCCAACAGCAAAATCAATTTCCCCCCTTGCAGACTGGAGAGGCCCTGGCCTGTCTGCCGCGGGACACAGAACAGAAAGAGTCAAGAAGTGAAGTCAAGAGATTCTCCCTCCATTAAAAGACGTTTCCCTCATTGCATTGTGGGAGTTGTTTGCTTTGTTTTGGGCGATTCCTTACAGCTCATACATTTATGGACATTTTAACACTTCTTTCACAACTCTGCAAGTGTCTGCGCCCCCCTCCCCTTTAGAATCAATTCCCACCCATCGAGAACCAGGCCCTCGGGTTGGTTTGGTGTAGAAAAGCAAACAGAGGGGACGAGGTGGAGGGGGCTCAGCTGGTGTAGGGAAAAAAAAGACGGAGTTCGACCAACGAGATGTCGTACAGGTCAACGTGGCTTCCAATAAACCCCAGGGTGCACCAACCAATCCAAAAAGATCTACAAACTAAGCTTTAATGTTTCACGCTCCCCATGACAATGAGCCACGATCCAAGTTTCAAAACTGCAATTCTCGTTGTCCCATCAGGGTGGGAATAAGATCGTCTCGAATTCAGGGCGAAGTCAGCACGTTACAGACGCCCAACGAACGATTCGTTTGCGCTCGTTCGCAAGCCAAAACAACTCAACAAAACCCTACATAATAACAATAGAACAGAAGCTCTTTGAAAACAAAGGACTTTGAGTCAGCGAAACATGATTTCTTAGCACAGCACAGAGCCTGCGGACCCTGTTCTGAGTCCCCCCTCCGTCTTCATAACTTCATTCATCACCTGAATGAACAGAAAGGCAGAATTTAGAAGATCACTGCTCAGGTTAGTGCTATTAAGCGGCTATGTAATACCGTCTGTCTCCACACCCCCCATCACTCAATGAAGAAACATGTCATACCATTAAAACACGATCTCCGCTCGGTTTCGACCGCTTCGAAGCTACGTCGCTATGCGACGGTCGTTTATTACTGTCCTGATGAAGTTGCAAAACCACAGGCTTTGAATCGCCTGCTTTTCTTTGGCCAATACTGTTCCCTACGTAAATCCAATCGGAATTTGTGGCTGGATAATATAAAACATGAGACATCCCGTAGGAACGCCGGAGCCCGGGTCTCAGAGAGAGACTCTGCATTCTAAGTGGCTTCATTACAAGATCGCTCCCGATTCGGGCTTAACGTGCAGTTATGTACTAACCCTGATTAGAAGGCTAATGAAAGAAGCAGGAAAGCAGCTTTCTGTACTAAGTGAGCAGAGCACAGGGTTCGAGGGTTGGCACGGGGCCAGATAAACAGCAGCGGCCCTCGAATGAGAGGTTTCGTTGCTTTCTTTTGTTCAGTGGCCAATGACTTATGACATCAACGCACGTTTCCTGTGATCAGACTTGAGGAAAGTCAAGAGGGATTAATTGGGGTATTTCAAAGGGATGAATTTGTGAATAGCGTACTATGCCTGGCTTTTTAAAAAGTAAATACGGCCCGAATGGACCCTAACGTTTATATAATATTGTGTTTGAAAACAGTACCGTATTGATATTTCTTAAACACTGTGACTAAGATTTATTCTAAATTGTAAAAGTTCAAGAGTTTGCTGCAATTAAACCCAACAGATTAACATACACCCATCGTTCTGTAGATCAATTTAAACATAAAAATCTGCCATTGATTTAAGTCATAATATATCAACTGTGACTGGACTATTGTTTTTCGCCAAATTTGCATACTGAATCGTGATTGGTCCCGTCTTCCCTACAGATATTTAACCATTCGTTTACAATCAACACAATGAAAAACACAGTTCTATTCGGAAGCATGTGCATTTCCTTATATGGTATGAAATGCAAATCTGACAGTCAATATAAAGTAACTAAGTAAAGGAGAAACGGTTAACCTGATAATCCAGTATGCTGAAGCCCAGCCCCCTTTCACCCTTCTCCAGTTCCAGAACCTTCACCTCAGGAGACCAGAGAGCCAGTTCTTCTTCATCATCATCATCTTCATCCTTCTGTGTTTCTTCCAGGCCGCTCGGCTCGAAGGCATCTTCATCGTCAAGGTCTCGCTGCGTTGCTGGAGCTTGAAGGGTCTGCGCAGAAATGCAGAAATCGCAGTGAGCTGCGGTTTCAACGCAAACGTTTAATAGTGTGAGAGAATATAAACAAACCCGCAGTTTTTCTCTTAAACTGTCTCGCAGATTCGTGTCCTTGGCCAGCATGGAGAGATTATTCTCGATCTGTAACGTCATAAAAAGGAATTTAGGTTTTTTATTGGACTGTTGAGGGTGTTTGTTCATTACATACATCAAAAAGGTTTTTGCACTGGAAAGAAAACAATAAACAATGAAAAAATTGTTGTAGCAGGATTCGAACTCATGTTGCTCACCACCTCAGGTGTGCCTGGCAGTTTTGAGTGTGTGTGTGTGTGTCTATGTATGCATGTGTGTGTGTATGTGCCTATGTATGCATGTGTGTGTGGTGTGCATGTATGTGTGTGTGTATGTGTGTGGTGTGCATGTATGTGTGTGTGTATGTGTGTGGTGTGCATGTATGTGTGTGTGTATGTGTGTGGT
>JAZGTK010019647.1:0-11304 GCA_036877625.1 Ambastaia sidthimunki
TATACAGTCCCCTCCAAAAGTATTGGAACAGCAAGGCAAATTCCTTTGTTTTTGTTGTTCATTGAAGACATTTAATGTTTAAGATCAAAAGATGAGTATGAAACAAGAGTTCAGAATTTCGGCTTTTATTTCCTGGTATTTACAACTAGATGTGTTAAACAACTCAGGACATACCACCCTTTATTTGAACCCACCCATTTTTCAAGTGAGCAAAACTATTGGAGCATGTGACTGACAGGTGTTTCTTGGTGCCCAGGTGTCGCCTTTTAGGTTGATTGTTCAAACATTAGGTAGCTCTGCATGACTAGTGAAGATTGGAATTTGCAAAGAAGTACAGGGATGAGCTGGAACACAGTCTTATAGACTGATGAGACAAGGCTTAATCTCTACCAAAGTGATGGAAAGGCCAAAGTGTGAAGAAAAGAAAGAAACTGCTTATGATCCAAAGCATCCAAGCTCATCTGTGAAGCATGCGGAAACAACTTAAACAGGGAATTTCAAACTTTCATCAGGGGAAACAACTTTTTTTGCTCACTTAAAACTGCTGTCGTCTAACACAAAGTGATATGACGCAAGTTGTTTAACGCATCTAAATGTAAATGCCAGGAAATAAAAGCTGAAATTCTGAACTCTTGTCTCATTCATCTTTCAATCTTAAATGTGTTTAGTGAACAAAAACTAACTGTAAATTTAGTAAGCTTATTATACACATTAGCAAGAATTGTTCATTTCTTTGGGTCTGAGATCACTAAAGAGAATGTGTGTGAACTTGCTACTACAATGTGGGACACTGTAAAATGCTCTGGCCTTCTCCCAGCTTATCATGGTGATGAAATACACAGACTATCATCACTGAACTGCTGGATGTCTAGGTTGAGTTTGCAGAATAATATTTGCTGCTCTTCTATCCAGAAATCTGGCGTAATGTCTTGTTATTAGTACTGTACTACTAACACTCAACTAACTGGGGCCCAGGTGAGGAAAGAGACTGGCTAACCAACCATCTGCTAGCAGTCACAAGTCACAGAAGACATCATTTGTAACACACAGAATCACCTAAATATCATAATATAGAGGCTGTTTTCTGTTAAATACCATATGATTCAAAAACATTTGATGTTTTGACTTCATAAAATGTCTATAAAGGGTAAGTTTTCAAATTAAAGTTTAGACGTTTTCACGGTCACGTTCTGTTCCCAACTTGGTTAAATGTGCACACTTTTCCATAATATAACCATAGTACACCTGTTTAGATAAACTTAAATAACACGTTAAATATTTTATAGATACCTCTATGTTTTTGCCTAATGCTTGCAGTGTTAATTTCATTTTTAACTCAGCGTATCATTTCTGTGGCTTGCGAATGCTCTTTCCAAAAGTAATCTAGTTTAAGCACTGACAGTGCAGACACTAAACATCAGTCACAATCAACAGATGCCACATTTAATCAGGCAAAAGCGAGCTGTTGATTGACAGCCTGGCAAATGAAGTGTATCAGAAGTCATTTTCTCAGCCTCCCAACCATGACAACAAACATGACATCATCGTATCAAAATATGGATATTGTTTAAAGATGGAAATGTTATTTTATTATTTTCAGGCTTAATTTTGAGGGTCACATATGTCTGCCTCATTTGTAATGTAATTACTTCCAGACTGTTCCAGACTTTGTATGTAAGTTGATGTAAAGGTCTATTCACATCAGATAGAAAGCAAAATTGCAATCAGAATTGCAGACAAAATGTGGATTCACTTACACACATGTCATTCTTAGGCTTGAGCTCAGAAGTTGGGCATGCAAAAGCAAAACCACATTCATCTGATCTGTGTTATTTTTCTTTCCACACTGCAGAGCTGAACATAAACTATAATAAAAGGGTAAATAAAGAACTGGATGTTTTAATAAGAACAGAGTTTTCTTTACTCTTAACTTTAAAAACTTTGTCTATGAAGGGTAATATTTTATTTATTTGATGTTTGAGATGTGGGAACAATGAAGAGAGAGAGGGTAAACAGTTAACGGTTTAGCTTAGCATTGCCATCTTATCGGCCAACATTGTGAAATAGCCTGTGTATAGCACTTCACCTTTTATAACATGATATAACAAGATTTTGATCATATGTATTCAATCCTGACTTTGGTAAAATGTTGCAAAAATATGTTAAATATTGTTTTTATTGGTTTCCTAAAAAGTGACATACAAGGTAATAAAAAATGTGTCTCATATGTTAATGAGGAAGCACATACATAAAACTTCTGCTTGTGGAAACAAATGAGTAATTTCTAGTGCTGGACTAGTACCAGTTTGCTAGTAACTGCACTGCACTTCTTATGATAAGCCTTGTTAATTTGTGTAAAACCATCTTGCTGGAGTTTCACTTAACACTTTGACTAGGTGGGCTCAGCTGTGAAGCAGCCAGTAAGCCACTGAAATGGGGGAAACTCTGTATTTTCTATATTACATTGAAGATTCAGAGCACGTTAATAAGGCAACTGTGTGCAAAGTGTTAAGGGAAGTGTGCCTTGCTCTCAAGCACTTTCTGAGAATTTTTGTGTTATTTCCTGGGCACAAACCCGTGAGAGCCGTCAAACAGAATTGCAGGTCAGTGATGTAGAAAATGCTTTAAATTGGGCTAATCTGATGGCATTCAGTTAATAACATCTTGCTGCAACCACTGGAAGTAACCTAATAATTACAATTTTCTTTAGGATTGCTCAGTGTGGTTGGATGGCACACAAATTCTTCAAAAATGAAGATGAAGCTGATTATGTCCATAGGAAGTTCATCCACAGTATTAATGTGCAGGTACACTGACTGGACGAGAGCCTGGGTGGATGATGAGCGTATACCTGTTGAACGCACAATTTCCAGTCATCTCAGGGTTCCCTTACAAATATAAGACCCCAAGGAAGACCCCATCCATTCAGGTTTTCAGAATGGAAAGGCCGTACGAGATTATATGCTGCAGTTTCTTCTCTTATTAACCACCTACCAACACCATGGCCACCCAAAGCTGTTAAATAATTCCTACAAATACAAAAGCAACAGCTATTCTT
Organism: Ambastaia sidthimunki; assembly: GCA_036877625.1. Lineage (NCBI taxonomy): Eukaryota > Metazoa > Chordata > Actinopteri > Cypriniformes > Botiidae > Ambastaia > Ambastaia sidthimunki. The sequence continues at coordinate 3,059 of JAZGTK010019647.1, forward strand.
TTTCCTGTTAGATTTTAATATTCTTGCAGTACTTGGTACAATTCACCTGTAACCATACACACACCTGTAGCTTGTGTTTAAGATCTGCATGATCTGATTTCTATATACATATCAATAATTATTGATGATTAAAAATAAATATTTTACTTTGAGCTGATATCAACTATTCCCTGAATGAAATTCTTTCAAACTGAAGGTCAAAGGTCAAACTGAACTGCCATCAGACCTAACAGTTTCTGAAACTGTTTGACAGTGAGTCATTGGTCTAGCTTGAAACTGTTCATGGCTGCTAGGATCGATTTGATATAAGCAGAAGATAGATGTGCCTGCATCATCATGGAATCCCAAATTCCAAGCACCAAGAAAAAGCGGTTCTCCGAACTGAAGAAAAGCACACTCTTCTTGGTGTTCAGCCTTAACCCCAGCTTTTTAATGTGGGCGAGGACGAAATCTTGACGCTAAGTCACCATTATTACCGATCGTTAAAATCAGTCAATAGTGGATGTAGTAATGTTTGCAAATTAATGTTTGCTCAGCTTGATGTCACCTCATCCTCTATACATCATGTCAGTTCAGCTGGCCACCACAAAGTATTCGGTTTCCCATCTCAGGGTAAATCAACTCAGAGTTCATGTTTAACTCCATCTTGAACCTCCTTATAAAAACAGGCCTCAGTTTTGTTCCAGTTGCACCTGGTTCTTTAAGTTTAAACTTAAAAGTTGTGGTTAACAAAAAACCCACTTAAATAATCAACTAAAAGATATAAATGGAAATGTTGCTGATGATAAACAAAGCAAATAGAATCAGTATTGTCAATAGTATATCACCAGACCAACATTTCTATCTGAAACTAAATATTTCATAGAACAATAATAAATAACAAACAGAGTAATAAAAAAAATCAGTTGAATAACACAGCTCATATAGTTGTTTCTGCTCCGGAATTTGTGCATTTGAATTGGAGAGGGATTCTATACATAAAACACAGAACAAAATGTAGTTGAAAATAATAATGCCATTCACAGACGTATGCCACTAATAAATAAGAAAATATTTGCACATTAATTACTTTTAACAATTATTCAGTCAATAATGAAAATACCCAGATAATCTAAATATATGATACGATAAATAAATATCAAGAACTTTAGCTAGGAGGAAGAAAAAATATACTTTCCTAGAATTAACCACATATATTGTATGCAAATTGTACAAGAAATTTTAAATATTAGTATGGGTGGGCTTACATATGAGAACCATGGGTTTCATTAAGCAATTTCAACTCAACCTTAGTTTAGTTTTGAATTAGTCAAGATGAAACTGAAAGTTAAAAGAGTGTAGCAATCGCACTTCAAAAAACAAGACAAAACAAGAACCAAAAACAGCTCATATGAACTGCTTTTACTGTATGTCTTCTTTGAAAATGATAGCAGCATAACTTTTACAAAAGACAGAATAACATACAGATTTTGAACAACATAAAGGAGAGTCAATTATCACAAATTTTATTTGTTTAGATAAATTATATTGCAACACTTTGTTGGACTATCCCCAAGAGAATTGTGAAAATAAATTGTTAATGGTACAGAAAGAATATTTTATTGACATCCTGTTGCTTTTGTTAGACTGTACATGGTTTCCACACTGTCAGCAAAGGCTGGTCTGATGTAGAAACACAGAAAGTCTTTACAGTGAAACATTGACGTGATCGGTCTTTCATTAATTTACAGCAATTGTCTTTTGTAATCACAAGATGCAGTGAGTCAGACACTGAGTTCTGAGACACAGTGTAACAACCACAAAAGGTTTTACCACCTCCCCCGTTTAAACTTCCTGGCCCAACACTTTCCAGTAAATAGTGGGCTGTGTTTCCTCTGCTTTACTATTACAATGCTGTGCTAGTTCTTATACGGGAAGTCAGTTGTCAAATCGCTCTTAAACATCATCCAAAATACAGAGTAAAGGTAACATTTTATTTCAGCATTTCATCAACACTTTTTTATGTCACATTTTTATTACTACAAATTATTAAAATTGTCTGAGAAACAATATTTCCATTCTCTTAACACGAATGGGTGACAACCAAAGCTATGCTATGTTATGTTACACATCAGTGAGTGCGCTAACAGACGACATGTTGAATTAACATAGACTGTTGTTTGTAACTCATTTGTTGCAGTAGTGTAACAATAAAATCGTTACATATTTTGTGTCTTATGTCCACAGATATTTTGGCACTGGTTCTGATAAGGATGTCAAAGTTTGTCTGAAAGAGAATTTCTTTATTAAACATGATTTGTAAACAGCGTTTACCAGGAATTATTTGCTTCACTTTCATTTTTATACCAGGGGTTATTTTCACACAGTCATTTACCTCAGCAAATGATACAGGTCAGTGCATTTTCTGTTTATTACAGACTAGTACTTAAGACTGCTTAAGTATGTATTTTCCTGAATATGAGTATTAACATTAGCCCTCAGATAGATTTGCAGATCCTTTATTTGCAAATTAAGATATGAATTATTTTCTTTGTAAACTGTAAGTTTACTGTATGTGGACGGATGAGGAGGGTTTGGATGAAGAGAGTGAGGAATGTCACGAGCAGATGGAGGTAATGAACACATGTAAATGACAGCTCATGTCACATATTACTGTTTCTTAATAACTGAATCACTGAAGTTTTTCCTCCAGCACTGTGCAGATGTGTATATTATAAACTCTACTGGGATAATGGAGTTCTACCATCAACACGTCTTCGATTATGATGAAAGCGCTGACCTTCACCAACTCCTTCCATCTGGTGAGCCACTTCTCCACTGCTTGCTGACAAGATCTTTCATCAGTCTCATTTAGTCTCATTTAGTCTTCTTTGTCGTTTGTTCCTTAATTTTTCTTGCCCTTTTCTGTCCCCTCAAAAGAGCTCCATAATTTCAACTTTGACAATGTCACCTGTGTTCTGGACATGAAATCTCGCCTCAGCTGTTTTTGGAATATAACTAATCTCCCTAAAAACGCAAAGTACTTTGCTTCGTAAGTGTGTGTTTGTCTTATTATGACCAGATATTATGGACATCTTGATGATTCAGGAAGTAAAGCTTCTCAAATGTTTATAACTGTTTTAATATAGGCACTGCTATGTCATATTTTGTCCTTTGTTTGGGTCAGTTAAGTATTAAAGATTATAAGATCAAGATTGGATTTATACATTTAAACTCTTCAGTACAGTTCACAGAAATATGAATCTGGCTGGTTATGCTAGTTTACAGTTGTACTAAAGTATTGATTTGTTAATACTCTCATTTATGTAGTATGTTTATTATGTATTATATTTATAATACTCTTATTACTTTACTCTTATGTAAATCAACCAACAGCCTATAAATAGATCAACAGTGTCAAAAAAAAAAAAACATATTGTCCTGATCACTAATCTCAACGTTTTTATCCGGATAATAAGCATCTATATTGTTTAATAACATATTGACTTATTAGGCTAATGTCATAATAATAACATATTATTATTAGGCTAATGTCATCTCTTTTAGTTTGTCAACTCTTAATTGATCAGAAACATATTTTCTGTGTTTTTTAGCAGTATACTCAAATGCAGATTACAGCAGCATTTAAACTGCTCTCACATTGTGGAAAAAGAAGTTGTTGAATGCCACAGTCAAATTTATTTAAACGAATCGAAACATATAGTTAAAATAAATATTTCCCTACCAAAGCTCTGGTACATAATTGTGAAGAGATTTGACATAATAAATATAGGTAAGAAACTCTTTAAATATCTGTACCAACTAATGTTAAAGGGAAAGTTCAGTCAAAAATCATTTACTCGCCCTCATGTTATTCCAAACCTATATGACATTTCTTTCTTCTGTGGAAAAGTTATTTTGAGAAATGTGTCTGTGGTTTTGTCTTCATATAATGGAAGTCAATGGGTGCCACTAACGTGTGGTTACCAACAAAATATCTTCTTTTGTGTTCCTAAGTAGCAAGAAAGTCTCACAGGTTTATCACAGGAATGACATGATGGTGAAAATATTTTTTGTTTTTGAGTGAACTATCCCTTTAATGAAATGTATAAATAATGCAAAACTATTAATACAAAAATTAAAATATACATATTCTAGTCTAACATCAACAATGATATGAAGCTATTTAGCAATAAAAAGGTTTGTTTTTCTTTTTAGTAAAGCTTGATCCACCACGTAACATCATGATTTCTAAAAATCTTAAGAACTTAGAAATAAACTGGACACTTCCAGAGGGGAAAAGGATTTCTGCAAATACTGACTGTTACACGTACGAGTTGAAGATCAATGATGAGGTATGAAATTAACAGATTCACATTTGCATTTGTATAAATATGTTTTTTTACACAAAACTATAAATCACATTTGTTTTCAGGTGATAACTTTGGCAGCTGGTCAGATATCATATACAAAGCAAGACATAGACCTCACAAGAAATTATGCTGTTCAGCTCAGAGTTCAAATATCCAGCGACTGCAGTAACTCCATCCACTGGAGTGACTGGAGCAGCATTCACGGTGAGTTCATATTTGTTATTTTGAAGATATTTTTTAAGAGTCACTTTATTCACACGGTTATACAGTATAAAGATATGAGATTTTAATGCTGTTTAAAGGACATGATGATAAATATTTGAATTAATCTATTATATACAGTATCTGTAAAACATTTCAACCAAATGTTTATTTTATGTTGACAAGATTAATTCCTGGCCTGTCTAGCGATTTGTGTTTATGCTCATGTTTATAAGTTCATATTTTCAAAACTCTTGTGTTTCCGTAACGTATTTTGAACTAGTTCATGCTGTTTCAGAAAACGAGGCTTCAGAATATGTGATGTGATTTCCAGTTAGGAAAATGAGGATTGATGCTCTCTGGTTTTTGTGCTGCATTGTGGGAAATTACAGGGAGCATTTATAGAAAAAAATTAAAATGGCTGAAGGCTGATCAGTCTACTGGACTAGTGAGCTGACTGAAACGCATCATGTGTTGTGATGTTAATTGGTTGGACCAGATTAAATTTAAGGTTTTCAAAGCAAAGGGTGTTTCATTTTAGTTTTAAACAATGCTTCAAATACACCTACAGAAACACAACATCAAGACCCATAATAATAAAACTAAATATAACAATATAAAGACATTATTAAGTGTGTGTATACACACACACACACACTTTATAAACAATAGAATCAATATATTGTGTAAATGTATGTATGTACAAATGCTGTGTACACCTGTTAAAGGGGTAATTCAATATGATGAAGAGGTCATTTAAATAAATGAAAATTAATTGACATAAAATCATTTCATTCCATTTTAACAATTGGATAATTTTGCCAAGCACCATGACACTACAAGTGAGAATTTACTGTGTTCTGTTTGTTTGTCTGTTCTTGAAACAGAGGTTGAACCATCTGAAAAGGTTTACAGTGTGAATCCATGGGTGATAATGGCCATATCATTTCTCATTCCAATGCTCCTCTTGGCTGTTCTGTTGCTTTGCAAGTGCCAAAGGTACAGTATTCTATACAATATATGGTTTGTGTCTCCTGAACTCTTTGCTTTCTGAATGTGTTTTGTCCCTGTAGCTCAGTTAATAAAACACTGTTAGCAGTGAAAAGCTCATAGGTTTGAGTCCTAGTGAACATTCTGATAAAACATAAAGTCTGAATGCACAATGAATGAAATCGCATTGAATTAAAGTGTCTTACAAATGTAAAGAAAATGTTATTTTCCAAACTGCCCAATGAACTTAGCTGGAACGACCCTGAAACACGGCTACACCGAGCTTTTCACATTCCATGTCGTTTGATTTCTGACCATATTTGCCAGGAAGTGAACAAAATCAGTTTTGAAGTCCATAGTGTTTAAAGTTAGGAGTGTATTACTGTAACTACGAAAATGTTTCTTCTAACTACTAAATGTTACTCATCACAAACAGCAGCAGTAACATTCTGCAGCTTTGGCCACTGAGGTAGCAAGAGCGAGAATCAGAATTCAAACAACTGATGCCAGTTTCTGGCAAGATCAGTCAGGGCCACAGGAAATGAAAGCTCAAGAGTCTGTCTAATGGTAGCAATAAAAACCAAGTGTAAATGTTATTCATTCAATTACTAATTAATGTTATTAATAGAATCATAATATACTCACTACTTAGTGGCTGACCCTCAGTGTTAATGAAGCTCTAGCAGATAGTTCTAGCAGATCAATAATATAGAGTTATAATAGAAATGCTATACTAGACAGGCTATAATAGAGATGTAATAAATAATAGTGTAATAAATCATGAAATTATAAAGCTGTTTTTAATGCATTGACAGGATTCAGTCGAGTGAATAAAAGATGAGACTTTCTTGAAAAGTGCACTCAGGTAGTCAGGTGGGTAGATCATTCCACCAGCGAGGAAATGCGAGAAGGTTCAGGGAAGTGAATTTGTGCCTCTCTGTGACTGTATCACATCAAGGACCCCACCAACTGATGTAGGTTTAAAACAAAGATTCAACATGATGCAAATTTCATAAAGCAAGTTGAACACACGTCTGTTCAGCTCGGGTTTAGACGACAGGTTTGCAGAGGTGTGAGTGCGTGTTAGAAGTCCAGACAGAACAGCATTGGAGTTTTTTAGGTGACTTAAAAGTTTTGTTTTTGGTAAGTCGAGGAACCAACACAGTCCCTTTTAGATGCATGTGATGCAGTCTCAGTATAAATATGAGTAATGATTATATATACAGAAAAGTTTGGATCTCATCCGCAGTGTCTAAATTCCTTTCTTAAGAAAGTCCTTAAAAATATTTTTAATAAACAGTAAGCAGGATGGAGACAAATTATGTGTGTCTGAAATTTTCATTATTTTAGAAACATTTTTGGTTTCCTCTGACGCTGTAGTTTGCTCTGTATGCCCTGCGGCCTGGCATCAAACGTCTTGGAGTAGTTGCCATAGTTCTTCTGGATTTAGTCTGTCTCAGTTGTTTCTGTTTCTTCATATAATCCCAGACAGACTTTATGGTGGTGAGATCAGATCTCTGTGTGGAGCACCGACTGTTGTCAGACTTCTTGTGCATACAGAACTCTGACCAGATTATAACAAAAGGAATGTTTGGAAACATAAACTGATATTATAAACTGACCACCATAAACTGATATATAAACTGACCACCTGTCACACTACAGCAAAAGATATAAATAACATGAGTCTGAAGACCATGTTTTTGCAATGAAAATACTAACATGCTTAAGACTTTTTCACAGTACTGTAGATAAACAGGACACAAGCTGATCTGTGTAGCAACAGTGGCTCCAAACAAAAACCAAATGTTATTGGTCAGCCCATTTCACCGATCATTCTTCCCAATAGAATGAGTTTATTCTGCATTCTTCAGTCTATGGTACTATATACACATGAAAATGTGGACCCTGCAAAGCTGTGTACGTTTGGTTCTTTAAATTGTAATGTGAGTGATTGCTGTTGGCGAGCATAGTTGACAGTGACATTAAGAAAACGTTTTTAACAGCAACCACAAATGATGTGCTGTCTGTTGCAAAAACACAAAGTGTGATTCACACTTGTTTGGGATCTCTAAATCAGTAACAGTCACCAAACTGACACTTTTGTTGCTCTGCTGACTTGAGGAATACTAGTGCACTTACACAAGCCTTGACCAAAAAATACCCAGTATTCTTTAGAACTAGGTTTCAAAAATAAACAAAAAAAGGAAGTCAAACTTAACATCCTACAAGTAACACACATTGCCTTCAGCTGAAGGACTCTTATTACCATCTGTAACCGTTAAGTGCAAAAATAAACAGACCTTTTTTATTACCTAGGAAATATTTATTAATGAAAGTATATTATAAGATGGATGGCGCAGATCTGTGTACTGCAGAGGTGTCCAATCCAGTTCCTGGAAGGCCGCTGCAGAGTTTAGCTCCAACCTTAATCAAATACACCTGCCTGAAGACCTTCATTTACTAGTTCATGTGTGTTTTTGATTGGTGTTGGAAGTGAACTGCAGGACAGTGGCCCTTCAGGAGAAGGACTGGACAGCCCTGATATTCAACATGGGCTGAGGGGGTCGTGTTTAAATACTCTGTGTCCACTACAATAGCTTTGGATTACCTCTGTAGATAAATAGCAGAACACAAATCTACTGGATAATAAATCCAAGTCAAGCCTTTCTTAAAAAGTCAGTTTTAAATATTTTAGCAGTA
>JAZGTK010019648.1:0-11303 GCA_036877625.1 Ambastaia sidthimunki
GTGTTTCTTTTAGTTATTAAAGCATTCGTTTGCATTGTGCATTAACGGTTCTAAAGGATAGAGCAGATATTATGTATGTGATGTAAACAATGTTTTGTGGAATCCTAAATGTATGATGTATAAAACAATATTAATAAAATACAGATGTTTTTCTTTCTGTACAGATTTCACAAGCAGTAAGTAAAATGTCAGAAGCAAAATAGGTTTAATAAAAGTCTTGGAGGCTATCCAGCCTGCCTGATAGAACAACAGGTGTACCTGATTTCTACAAAACCACAAGAGACCTATAAAGACACTTTAAGTGCAGGACTACACAACTCCAAATTATAGACTTCCAAAAGTAATTTTGTCAAGCTGATTTTGTGCAATTTTGCTCCTTAAGTTGACAGTGTTATAAAGCTGTTTCTTCTAATACAATACTATATATTAGGTTGTACAAAAATTTGGTTGGACATAATTCGCAGTGAGAAGGATTTAATATAAATATTTATGTAAGATCAGAACATCGTCACGATACCTTGAAAGTGCAGAAAATCGCTGTCCAAACGATTCAAAATGGCTACTGTTGCACTGTGAAAATGTTTGTATTAAGTTCTATAGTTTAGACATTTTAAATCTCATCAATTTTATTTCACGAGTAAACGAAAAAGCGATTGCGAGCCAACAATACAATTATAATCAACGTGATAAGTAAATTACGAAGTGGTGCCAACGCGAATTATTCGTTTATTTATTTGCTTAAGGGTAACACGATAAGGTAACACGATTGCGAATACGAATATCAATTAAAACAGTTATTTTTTCCATTTAGTCCCCAAATTGTTAACGCGTTCAGCCATCTCTCACCTTGCACCTAATAAATAAATTACAAAAAAAGTCAAACAAAACGTTTTAATTTGATAAATGTCACAATGTATCACGTTACTCTTTTAAACACAATTTTTTATTGCGTTTGATTTTTATAAAGAGAAACTTTGTTTTATGCTTGATCGGTATTAAGCCCTTTATAGTTCATAACAATAAACATTATTGCTTTGAATTCAGCATTACTTGAAAAGAAACAAGAAAATATAACAATAACTGATATGTTTGAAAAACGTATGATTTTTTTTATTAAACATTCTGTGCGTTCTGTTGTAAAACAAATGTTAATAAGATAAACGTGGCTTGTTTATTTTTTCGTTTATTGATTCAAATAACATAAAGCCTAATAGTTACCGTTTGGCAAAACTAAACCTTTGGTATTCTATATATCTATACCATATATCTATACGCATCAATATACACCTGTGGAGTAATCTGGAACCAGACGAAGCGTTTGACAGAACTTTTTATTAAACATTATGAAAACAAGGTTCTAAACAACATTCCATTTTGAAACATTTTGGTTTGGACTTACTGACACGTAAGGACATTTATATTTCTCGATAAATATATAGAAATTATAGCCTATGTACAGTGATTTTTTTATTTTATTGATTTTTTTAACATAAGAACATAAGACGAAAGAACACGTGGTTATGTAACCTTGTGCCTCAAATTAAACCATTAGACAGAAAGATTGTTTCATAACGAACTGCCTCATATTTCATAATTTAATCAAAAAGAAAAAAATATATAACATGGTTTTCCTGGTGAAAATATCAAGCAGACATTATTCCAGGGAAGGGAGCATACATGGAAATTGTATTTTAGAAGTCTGGGAGATATATTTTATATCTGTTAGGGAACTAAGCAAACTCAAGTCGGAGAAATTTTGAATTGATTTAAGACAATTTACGTGCATTGAGTAATTCTGAAATTTCTGCCAAGTTCTATGTTGTGTCCTTCCACCTGAACACGTTCAAATGAACACAATCATGGCTTACTTAGCCAGGTTTGCACACCAATCCCTTTAATATTTAAGAAATAAATCCGCATTTAATCTTGTGACACCTGTAGACTAATCGAGTATGATCGGAAGTCTATTATCATAATCATCACAATGTTACAATGCAAAATAGGCATCGTCTTAAAGCCGAATACAGCATACAGCATAAGCTATAGTTTTATGTTATAAAAAATTACCTTCCTTGTCGGTCGCCATTTATTTGAAGTAAAAAGTTTTAAGTCATTCATCATCACGACCATTAAGACAAAACGCTTTCTTAAGAGAGGATGAATCTTAAGATATTTTTGACTTCCATGTCTAAACACTGTTCTACATACTTGGATTTATTCTGAAGTATAAAATTCACATAGTCATCAGAGCTTCTGTTAATTGCTTTTGAATTTGGTGCATAGAGTATTAGCAGCTATTTAAGTCCTTGTGTTAGTTATGCACGTTCTGATATGTCCATCAATCGCATCAACACGGAGGAAAATAAACTTTATATAAATCCCAATTCTTCTAAACATAGTGCAGTAGGCTTCTTTTAAAATTGTACATATTCAATAGGATGAGAATATCTTTGTCATTTGCATGCTGCTACATACAAACATTGTATTAAGACGTTTTAAATAATCAAGCAAAAAAGATTTTAAAAACAAAAAGTGAACACACCGGCTGACCTCTACATATGTACAAGTGAGAATAAATAACTTTGAAAATCTGGCTCAGTTTGTTGTTTTTCTTTCTGCACTTTGAAACAATAGAAAAAGGACGATTTCGTGTGATTTCGCACTAGTCCCATCACACAATTACACTGTGTCGAGCAGAAGAAACAAAAACAGAGAAAAATAGTGGATAAGGACCATGCTTTTCATCCAAGTGCTGTATGGGAAGATAGAAAGGAGCGTTTTGAGTACCATACATGTCCCGCATGCAGGATCGGTTGGGTAATGCAGATTTGCTCAATGCTTGAGGGCCCTTAAAGTTCACAAGTCCCCTTAACCTCAGTTCATGACAAAACTGAAGAAAGTAAATTATGTACTGCTAACTCACGTTCTTGCTTTAATGTTGTTTCTTAAGTCCCTTTTCTCATCGCCATTGAGACTCGTCAATCCGTTAAGACACGAAAACAATATGATGGAAGCGGTTTCATCTTTGTGCGCGACGCGGTTGTAATGTCTACAAACATAACGGGCTTTCCGGGTAACCTATTGCTAACCTAAGAAAAAACAGCACACAAACCTACATAATCCAAAACTGATGGGTCTTTGGAGGTTACGCGTGATCCCATGTTAGAATGGAGGTCATATGAAGTAGAAGAGTCCGTGCAGTATCTGTCAATACACTATCCTTAAGACTTTTAGGTTGCAATAATACAAGTTTGTAATGAAGTGTGGACTTAAATATGGCGCTGTATGGAAGGCTCTGATCTAAACCGAGTCTTTAATATAAACTGAAAATAAATGCACTCTGGAAAAACATACAAATTAAGATAAAAAACAAAATAGTTGGTGTGAAAGAAGTCTTTAACGAGAATCGCTCTCACATGAAGAACTCCGTGGAAGTTTTGCCGTGAGAGGCGCCGGACGGGTCCCGGGTGTTGCCGCCGTTAAAGGTTCGGCTGGCCAGCTTCTCGTACTTCTCCTTGTACAGATCCCGTTCTTTAATGAGACGAGACACGTCTTGTTTGAGCTGCTCCACTTGGCTTTGAAGCGTGCACTTCTCGCTCTCGAGCATGTGTCGTTGCTGCACCCGTTTGTAGCGGCACGACTGCGCGTAGCCCCGGTTCTTCAGGGTTCTCCGCTTCTGCTTTAGACGAATCACCTCTTCTTTGCTGAAGCCTCTCAGCTGCCGGTTGAGCTCACGCACCGTCATGCTCACCAGCTGCTCATCCGAGAAGCGATCATCGAGGTGCGTGTGCGCATGGTGGCCGTGGTGGTGATGATGGTGGTGGTGCACCGGATGGTGATGACCGTTTGGGGTCGCCGAGAGGTCTTCTCCGACGTACTGCTGGCCGCGGAATGCCTCGTAGGGCTGGTGATGATGATGGTGGTGGTGCGCGTTACCAATCAGCGCTTCCACCGCATCCTCGGGGGTCAAGTTGAGGGCCTCTGGGCTGATGTGATGCTGGTAGTTCGGAATCCAGTAGAGGTCTTCCAACTGTGGTTTGCCCGAGGAACTTTGGGTATTGTTGTTGTTGTTGCCACTGTTGTTGTTGACGCCGTTTCCTAGGTTTTGACCAGGTTGCGATCCAGGACTAGGGGCGCAGAAACTGGGTGAAGAAGGCACAGAGGAGCAGGGTGTACTGATAGGGGTGGATGACAGCGAGCCCGGGGGCAGGCGGTGGCAATAGCGATCGGACTCCGGGGGCTCTTTCTTGACCTCAAACTTCATGAGGTCGAAATCGTTGACATATTCAATAGCCAAAGGGCTGTTGGGCAACTCTGCGCTCATGGCGAGGTCGGTGGCCATGTCAGTCCATGCGCCGACACCTACCCTAACAGCCAAACCGACACGCGTGGGTTTTACCGGGATTATGATGAAGGTGGCTGATGAAGATCAGTGGCCAAAGTTTAAAGCATATGCAAGATCGCAAGGAGATGGTTAGTCCTTAACACCAATTATATTTATAGCGCAGAGCTCTACGTATGTCCGTGCATGAAAATTTACTTGTACACCTGCCAGTTTGCCTCCGCAGCTCCTCTTGTTGACAACTTATCCCGGGTCAAAGTCACGCTTTAATATCACCGGCCAGTGCGGTAGAAACTTGAGACGCGTGAACTGAAAACCCACCGACCCGACTCGTCCTCGCTTCACCGCATTAAAGCAGACGCGTGGCTTCACAGAAATTGCGATACTTTATTTGTTTCACATATCCATCTTCGCCTCCGTGCTTTCAGTTCTTTCTCCCGACCGGAGGCAGGAAGGTAGGAGGGGTTATGCTTTCATGGGCTGAAAGCGAGAACTTTCTTCACGTGCCGAGCAAAATTTTGGACAGTCCACCACACACACGAGCGACAAGTTCAGAAAATGTCAGACTTTACCTCGTCCAGGGCAATGATGATGATGATGATGTTAAAAACAGCAAACAAGGACGGCCAGAATTTGTGGGACAAATCACAGTATGTTCCTCTGTTGGGACGCCGCAGCGCAGCCCGATGCAGACAGACTGAATTCTGGCAAAAATACCTTTAATATCTGTCGATTATGAAGATATACAGACTGCTGTCACCTTTGCTTTCCTTTATGGCTTAAATATATTTTTTGCACTAATGTCCAACGCTGACACGCAGTTTCACTGAAGCACTGCAAGGGGCAATGTACCACTTTATACACATGGCTCTTCTGAGCGTCCCGCCCACCGTGCGTAACGGACCAATAGAAGGAGGCGTAGCAGCAGGCGTGCATATTCCTGGGCAACGCCTCCTTGTAGCAGCTGACAGGAAAACGGGTGTTACGCCCCCTAGCGACGACCCCCTGCAAAAGCACGTGGAAGCAAAGAGCGATGGAAGGAAATAGCTCAGCTTGTCTTACTTTAAAAATATTTACACAGAACAGAACAAACAGTTCTTAAGCGTTATAAGATAATTATAAAACAAACAGCTAAAATCTGATTGGAGGAGACACTTAAATTAAATAGCCTACACAGACTATACACACACACACCTGTGACCGCATATTAAATTAAATTCTATTAAGGTCTATTTACTATTTATAACTGTAATTGCAAATGAGACATTTGTGTCGTAATATATTACTGGTACCACATCTTTATAAAAACTGAGATTAAACTCTATTAACCATGGTAAAATAACTTATGCACCATAGCCTGAAAACATGTCAACAGTACACCACTAGGTTTTAAATTAAATACAAATGTATTTAAGTATCTAAGTAGCCCATCTTTTCGCCTTTAAACTAATGCTCAATTGTCTTACTGAGCAATTCCAATAAACTAACACCGAGAACAAATTAAGACACATCACTGGTAAACTTAAGCAATAATAGCGTTTTATTATTGCTTATAGTGTTAGAATGCGCTACCGTAATGTATAATTGAAACCAAGTGTGACTTTTAATTACATTTAGTCTCACACAACATCAGCTGTACATTTTCAACATATCAGAAGTAAACTGTTTCATGTTGGAAGATAGCTTATACTTTTAGGTTACGACACAAGTCCTCGTTAATGCGTTTGAACAGACAGTTTAAACAATTATGCATTAAATTAGCACAGCCTATTTCTTTAATGTCCCGGGACGTCATGAACAATCATTCTGTGTATTGATCTAATACAGGCTAACAAACGCAACTTTCTTCCTTTCTTATGACCTACAGGCACTGATGAACTTAATAACGCGTGATCCAGCAATAAAATCAATCCACATTTCCGCCGGATAGGAGAAAGTGCGCAATTTGTGCGGGTGAGTTAATAATGACGCTCCGGATTTCTTTCGCAATTAACCTCTAATTGCATCCCGACTCATCTGCGCGGATCGACAAATAATTAAACCCCACGTGCCTTCATCACCGCAGCATATGTCTTCATCAGAGGAGGAAGACTAGCCCAGCACTAAAGGACAAACCCGATATAATAATCTATCTATCTATCAAGAGAGAGAGAGAGAGAGCGAGAGTGAGAGAAAGAGAGAGGGAAATGCTTTTAACCACTATGGCATTGTTTAATGGTAAAACTGTATCACTGTATTTTTCACAAGACTTCAATACTGATATCATAATTAAAATCTACTGCATAACTCAAACTGCTGGGAAAATGCAGCTTATTTAAGAGAAGGCTCTCTTTTCCACTTCTGTAACTTTATGTAACAAATGTATTTCTTTATAGGTACAGATGAGTGAAATACAGACATGCTCAACACTCAAATCTGCCAACGGAAGGAGAAAAAAGAAGACGGGACAAATCATATCAAGGCATTTTAAGTTGAAAGTGCGCCAAGTCATTATACAGGGTTTTATCAAATAAGCACGAGTGGACCTTAAAGTCCAAGCTAAGCAGTCCGCTTTGAAAATGCCACATTTAAGAAGATCCGCCATCATCCATTCAGTGAGCTGAGGTGGGTGGGTAAGGATGTGGCCGAGGGCTTGAGACATAAATTTTGAAGTCAGGGCTTTCATTGTGCCTTTGCATATTGGGAGTTAGCTGCTGGTGCAGATTTCTACCGATTTAAGCAAAATGGACATCAGCACGTTCAAGGAGAAAAGAAGTATGATTGAGTGAAAGAGAGAAGAGGGTGGGGGGGGATACAGGTTTGGACCAGAGATCCTGTGAAATTGACTGAGACGGATTTGTCCGGTTGTCCTCTTTAACCAAAATGGCTAATAGGTGTGAGGTACGGTAAGAGGTTATGAGGGGCAGGGTTGGAAAGCAGGTTTTTGTGGGCCTCAAAATCTCAAATGCCCATACAAAGATTCAGCAGGATTCGTTTGACTGCATTCAAACTAACAAGTACACAAACTTCTATGAAGTTCTCAGCAAATAGTGGGTTTTGGAAACAGCACATCGACAGAATAGAAAACATGTTAAGTGTACAAGAATGAGAAAAAACTGTAAAAAACAAAAAAAATGTTTTACTGATTCCTTTAATAGAAACAAACCAGACAGAAAGGGACAGGGAAAGAGATTTAAAAAAATAATAAAAATTGGAGATGTGACGGAATAGCAGAGGGGAAAAACTACAACAGAAATGACAAAAACATAACAGCAGAAGAAAGACAGGAGAGCAAAACTAAACAAAGATATGTGACAAGCGCTAAATAAAAAGAGATGGAGGAGTTATACTGATGACTAACTACTGGCAGAGACACTATGATCTTTATTGATGGGCTGGACTCTTTGCTGAGCTGTAACAAGTTTGTCTTTTTTATGCCTAAGGTGATCTATTGAGGTAGAGAAAAATTACACTTGACCTTTTATTCCTTTTTCTCATTCAAGTGAAATTGTCCTGGAAAAAATGTGAATGTGTTTTTCTCCTTTCTTTCCCGCTCCCCCTCCTTCGTTCTCTTTCGCATGCGCTTTTACTAAAAATTGAAATATTGATCTTAATTAGAGTTCGCCGAGCTCAGCAGCTCGCGTTGAGCGTTGAGACAAGCGGCAGCAGACATCTGTCTGAGGCACATACATCCTGCCGTCACAGCGAGGGAACGAGAGGGAGAGCGAGAAAAGAAAGAGCGATTGCTCCATGAATTTCTCCTTCTCTTCCCATGCAGACAACAGAAAGCGGTAAGTTACTGTAGTTAAACAGCATTATGAATGTGAATATAGGTAAGCCTTTCCCAGGTGCCCTCCACTTCCTTTAAAACAAAAACTGCACAAATCTTACAGTTTTGTTATCCAGGCTATTCAATGCCTCAGAACGTTTAAACAACTCTAAGTTCATCTGTGAATTACCATTGTAAAAACTTTGGAACAGTGTATTACAAGTATTCAGTCCTTAACAACAAACAGACATGGTCCAGTAGTCTGTTATTTAGTTTATACTGTGTTTTTACTTTCTCAGGATTTATTTCCCAAAGCAACACTAAAAACTCTGTCAAACAATATTTCGGAATAATGTAACAAAAAACAATCTACGACCACAATGGCAGCAATACAGCAATGAAAAATAAACTAAAAGGATGTATCACAACTTTTGTTTAATTTTACAACCCCATATTAAAGCGTTCCTTTCTTCATGAACTATTAAACAGGAGAAAGACGGAGATGAAAAGTAGATGGGAAACCAATTGCTTTTCCTCTCCTGCATCTGGTATCATGAAGACGGCCTTTATCTTGTTAACAAGCGCGCAGGCTTGACGGTGCCAGCGAGTGTCGTGTTCTGCAGCGAGACCCTCGCCACGGTGTATTAATGCCCCCTGTCGTTGCCAGCGGCGACGGTTAACCAGGTTTCCCGTAGCGACCAGCAGTCGTTTGTCACAGAGCACGGAGCACAAGGCCTTGCTTCAACAGAGCATTAATAGCCCCAATATCAGCAGTCTCTGCCCAGCAAGAAGTGTTCAAAGTATTACAGCTTTCGACGTCCCCTCCGTCCCACTGTTTAACACTCAACATACTAATTACATCACCCTGCCAAGAGAGAGAGAGAGAGGAGGGCGAGAAAACAGACTCATCCACGAACGGATCCTCAATCAAGCATTTTAAGAACAGACAGGGAGAGGAAAATGGAAAAAGACGTTGTCAGAAATTAGTTGTGATGGATTTGTTCACACAGCAGCTGCAGAAAGAAAAAGGGATTGGAGAAGAAAAATGGGTTTTGAGGAGTGTGAAGAGATGTATTGCATTTGTTTATTTCTATAGATTGCTTATGACAATTACAGTGACAGACACCCATGAGAGATGTTTCGGACACGTTTTGAACGAATACAGCTACTTAAACAAGTTAAACAACTTTATAAAACAAGGTTGTAAAGTCGTGCAGGACACTTGCTTAGACTTAGACTTAAACTGAACTGATTTTAAATTGAGTATGTTTATACGTTTCTATAAATTATGTTATTATATAAAGGCTCAAAATATTTTGGGTAAGCTGTTAATTGTCTACAGTAAGTGCACACACATACAAAATACTGCATACACACTTACTAACAGAAGAACATGCATATCAAGAGCCACAAACAAACAGAACCACAACTGTGCAAATCTCAAAGCAACTTTATTTCAAGTTTTTGATTGCTTCAAAATACAATTACTCATTAAAATAAAAGCAATAAAATATACGAGTTATAAACTTAATAAAGAAATGCAGTTTTAAAAAACCCTGAGAGCTACTACACAAATGTAAACTTCTGCATATTTCTGATGAACGAGCATTTCATTATGATGCAAATATTTCAACCAAGATCCACAGTTCTGCAACTCAATACATTTAAGTAAATTTCAGAGAAATGTTTAAACACTTAATTTCTTGAATTTGGACCTCAGATTTCTTGTAACTAAATATGGCTAATGACTTACAATGGACGTGTACACCTAGAGTGTTTAATGCTTTATTTAAAACTAATGTAAAAATGCCACTGCAAAATTTATAAAGGTTATGGAGGAGCTTGTCAATCTCTAAAATAAATGAACATAAACATGTTTCACAGTTAATCAAAAACCCACCAGAGGTGAAACATCGTCCATTGGCAAGTGTCCGGCTGTCACCAACGGATTTCAGAAGCGTGGCTTGATATGTAGTTTTTTCCCTGTAAAGGAAAAGAGAGGAGAGAGGAGAAATTCCACAAAAAAAAGCTGTGTAGCACCCAAGAGAAAAAAACCTTTAACTTATAAATAAAAGCTTTTTCATGTTTTTGACCAAGTTAATTCCAACTGTTGATTGGTTACAGCAGTAACTAACCCTGAAACTTAGGGTTATAACTACAAGCATGAAAGGTGGAAAAAAAATCAAAATAAAAAGTGATTCAAGGGGCCCAGAAAATATATATAGTTGGGGGGCTTGGAATTCTTACGGCCGTGTGGAAAGTGATTCAGACTGTGATAAAAAGCGAGACCGGAATGCGAATAATAAATTACCCAGACAATGTAATGACAGAAGTAGCTGTCGCTCTGTTGTTACTGATGGGGGGTGACACACGGGTATGTGATTGTTAAAGTGTGAGTGATAGCACAGAGCAAAAAAAAAAAAAAGATTCGGGAGGTGATGCATAAGTGTCTGTTAATTTATCAAAAGCGGAGAAAAGTTTGTCCGAACAGCCACAGATCTTTAGACTGTCATTAGTAACCATTAACTGCTTTGTATGTGTGTGGTACCAGGAGATGTGACTGGTGAGCAGGTGAGCTTTGAGTTAGCAGCACTTGTTCAGTCTGTATGTAACAGATGATGTCAGTCAACAGAAGGAAAGTAAAAGTGACACATAAAGGCCGGTCTGGTGGGAAACCTGTGCTATTGTAAGAGAGGGATCTGCCATCAAAGATCCCAAATGGGAAGTAATCGGGAACTTTGCACGGCAGAAAAATAGGAAGTTTGCAAAGGGATGAGCGTGTGTGTGTGTGTGTGTAACAAACACAACTTTCCATAAACATGCAGAAATAAACTTAAAACTATTCTCTCATTATAGCTTTAAGAATAGCTATGACCATACAACAGAAAGCAAGAGATAAACAAAGAATTAGTCTGACATATGTACTGTATACATGTTTAAATGTCTGTCCATGTGAGTGTGAAAGACAGACTGTTAGGATGTGGGGTCAGAGGTTAATTACAACGGTTTCTGTATTGCAGTCACTCATTTAAGAAAGAAAGTATTAAAGCTTGAAAAAGGAGCCACATTATATAAAGTTATAACTAGTTTCTCGGAAGTGGTGGGAGAAGTTGGTCATTACTGTAAAAGAATGAGTGTGAATCAGCATTAAAGAGAGAAAGACGTTGTTCTATAGGGTGCGGCTGGTGTGTGTGTGTGTTTGTGTGTGTGTGT
>JAZGTK010019649.1:0-11303 GCA_036877625.1 Ambastaia sidthimunki
CACATCGTGACTACGGTACCACCGTAATCTGCCACATCGTGACTACGGTACCACCGTAATCTGCCACATCGTGACTACGGTACCACCGTAATCTGCCACATCGTGACTACGGTACCACCGTAATCTGNCACATATCTGTTTACTGTTGGTAAATGTTTCTGTTTCAGGGTCAGTACATAATGAGTTGGCGTTCCAGCCTCCCATATCCAGCCATCCAGGTAAACAATATTGTTCTGTCTAAACAATATATCCTTACTCACAGTGTTAAAACTGCACCTCAAGGACTGTGTTTCCACTTAATATTCAAAGTATGCATTTATACGTATGTAAATATTATGCAACAAAATCAGTTTGTGTTAGAAAGACAGTAGTGTAGTGTGTCTCAATATTGGCATACTGTCGTAACACACAGAAAGTATGTACTTGCAGAGCCCAATCTGCACTGTAAACTATACTTAAATGAGTCTGAATGAACTGCTCTGTGTCTCTCAGCTCCGGATTACTGGTGCTCTGTTGCTTATTTTGAGATGGATATTCAGGTGGGCGAGACATTTAAGGTTCCCTCCAACTGTCCTATTGTGACTGTGGACGGTTATGTGGACCCATCAGGTGGAGATCGCTTCTGTCTCGGCCAGCTGAGCAACGTTCACCGCACAGAGGCCATTGAGAGAGCCAGGTGAGGGTTTCCATCACTAATAACACATCACATGTACACATGCTGACATCTGATTGGCTGTGGATCTGCAGTTTTGCTGCATAGTATTTTCAGGTAGGACAAAACTTCCTCATGTTGTTTAGTGATTGCTTAAGACGTGGCATAACATGAACCAGCCATGCAGGATAATAACTCTCTCTCTCTCTCTCTCTAGGCTTCACATTGGTAAAGGGGTTCAGCTGGAGTGTAGAGGGGAGGGGGATGTGTGGGTTCGATGTCTCAGTGATCACGCTGTGTTTGTTCAGAGTTATTATTTGGACCGTGAGGCTGGACGAGCTCCAGGTGATGCTGTACATAAAATTTATCCCAGTGCTTACATCAAGGTAACCCACACACATACTCACACACACCTGTCACTGTGTTTCAGTACACAGCAGTTACCACTGACAATAATGTATCATTGTATTACCATGTTTTTGGACATGTGATCATACTTCTGTAGCATCTAAATATGATAATTAAGTACTAGGACTCAAAAGCTGTTCAGACATTTAATTTACATTTTATATATCTAAATGTGTTTGCATTATATAACAAAATCTCTTAACAAAAATCATTTTGTGAAATTGAGGCTTGAGCCGTGTTCTTGTTGTGGAACAATTACATCTCATTATTCAGTAGCCCCGCCCACTACTGAATATTAATGCATCACATTGGACTGCAGCATTAGGCTCAGATTAACAGCTCTGGTTTGTGTCTGCAGGTGTTTGATTTGCGTCAGTGTCATCGGCAGATGCAGCAGCAGGCAGCTACTGCCCAGGCTGCAGCGGCTGCGCAGGCGGCTGCGGTCGCAGGAAATATTTCAGGTCCTGGATCAGTGGGGGGGATCGCTCCTGCTATCAGTGAGTTATGAACATTCATACAATCGTTTCAAAGATGCCGGTGATCCAGGTGTCTCAAGTCTGGTCCACACTGCAGTGTTATTCTGGCCCAAATCTGACAAATAAAATAAACAGCTACAATTTAGGCTTTTAAAGGTGCGTTTTCTGAAAAGCACTGTTCAAAACTGAAATCAAAACTCAAAAGATTATGTGAGTGTCAGCATCATAACACTCTCTTGGCCAGTCAATAATAGGGTGCGTGTACACCAGCTGTTAGTGTTACATATGATGGGCACAGAAATGAAGGGAGGGCTGTGTTTGTTTGGATATATCCACATATATCCACAGCATCTTTAAATCACTTATTTAGTAGCTGCTAAGCCCCTTTCACACATGCTGTCTTTACTGGGAAAATTACTCTTCAGAGATTATATGTAAACTGCACCTTTAAAAAAAAAATCTGACATGGCCATTTACCAATAAAAGAAGTTGTAACATTACCAACATTTTCACAGAACGCTGTGACGCAAGTCTGCTTTGAGCCGGTCAGAACATTCAGATGATGCGTTTCACAGCAGAGACGTTCATCTGAGCTGCATGAAGCAACACTGTTTGCTCACTCACAGTTTACAGATATTTTGGTATTGACATGTGAACGGTAACGGTAAAAAACGAAACGCCATTGCTTGTGTGAACAGCACTCTTGTGTATTTACCAGTAAAGTCATTCTGGTAATTTGCTGGTAAATTACCACGATTACTGTGTGAAATGGGCTTATATCTCATAAAGATTTAGAGGCCCACACCTGGTGAATGTTGTCAGATGCAGTAGTTGTTAGGAACAGTGTTTGTGTGGTGGTTGTAAGGAATTAGCGCTGTGTTATTACGGTTCATCAGGTCTGTCGGCCGCAGCCGGGATCGGCGTGGATGACCTGCGGCGTCTCTGCATTCTGCGCATGAGTTTCGTGAAGGGTTGGGGTCCCGATTACCCCCGCCAGAGCATCAAAGAAACGCCGTGTTGGGTTGAGATTCATCTGCATCGAGCTCTTCAGCTGCTGGATGAGGTTCTGCACACCATGCCTGTAGCTGACCCACAACCTCTGGACTGATGCTAGAACCTTCATAACTGACCTTTGACTTTTCACACGATACTCTACGGCTGCTTGACAGATTTGTCATGCCTCTTTATATCTGAAAACCAGCAATACAACAAAACACTCAGTTAGATCAGACAGAACTGTTCAAAATGACAAAAGACTTTTGAGTTTGATGTTCAGACAGTTCCAGAAGACTCATACAGGACTGTGTGTGGTCATAGGACAGACTTGTATCACTTTATACTGCATTTAATGAAGTGATGAAACACAGTGGCCACGTACACACTGCAGCTGAATACAGTATCACTCCTCTTCTGAGAACTTCATTCATTTATGAAACAAGCTGAATGAATAATGTTTCTGTGTAAATCATTTGTTTTTGCTACAGTTTGTCAGAATGTCATGAGTCTCATTTACATGTATTAATTTAACAGATGCTTTTATCCAAAGCCACTTTCAAATGAGGAGCATTTTGTCTTATTATTCACCAATACAAGTGTTTTCCAAATGTTGCATTTTGTACGTGGCCAAAATACTATGTTCTTTGTGTTGCTATGTTGTTTTTTACTCTTTGGTCATTTTTACTCTGAGTGCACATTAGCTTTTTGAAACAACATTTATATTAATCTGTTACTTCATATCCCCTGTAAAAAAAGCAAAAAAAGGTTTGTGTCCTTGACTTCATATGGGCTTTGTCTCAGTATTATGAATCCCAGTCTCAGTAGTGCTGATTCTCCCAGAAACCACACGTGATGTGGACTCAGACGTGATGTGAACTCAGACGTGCTAAATGATGAGAACTGACAGGAATTTTAGAGAAATATGAATTTCTGAGAAGTGTGTATTGTCTGTGATAAATAGAATTCCAACCCCAGTTATCCAAGTCAGATTAAATCAAACATTTTTCATACTGATTGCTTCATTTGACGAATCAACCTGTTTTGTCTGCAATTCTTATCCTTGTGTGAATCATAATTCGTGTTTCATTAATTTTAGTGATGTTTGCCAACAGAGCTGGGTACCGTATCCCACAATGCAATGCTCTGAACTTAATCTTTCATTTGTGTGATGAATTCATCTGAGATCATATCAGAGATGTTTCGATTTTACAGAAAAGACAAAAAATAATTGTATGATTTCCAGATTTTACTAGCTGAATTGAACATGTAACGCAGTGTAGTGCAGTTAGGTTTATTTTAGTACACAGTATGCAGAATGCATGTATTCCAGTCTGAACACAGCCTATCAAACAGAGGAGTGATGATATGACAGCCCTGTTAAACCTGTTGTTCTGGTGTGAGCTGTGATTATTTACAGGGCATCTGTAAAAACTTACATCAACAGACTTTATAAGGTGGATATTTTACCACAAGGCTGTGACACACTGTTTCTGTACTGTAAATACAGTATGACTGTAATTATATTTCATTCAGTGTAATTGAACCACCAGAAGGCCAAAATGTCATCACAAAATGATTAAAGTTGCATAAGTAATTAGACTTATTAACTAGCACTCAAAGATTTAATATTTAAAATGGCCAGAATTAAGCCCTTACAGGATTTTAAATGGGCAACGATAGTTTCCACTAAAATACTGTATTTACTGCATTGTAATCATAAAACTGGTAAGTTTTTAGCCTCTGCTGATGAGATACAAACCTAATTTCTTTAACTGTTTGAAGTTTATTAGTAAAACCAGTGAACGCTGTGGAAATTAGACAGTTCTGTGTTATGAGCATCATGTATCTCTCGACTTTTTTCAAGAATGTTGTGTGTTCAAGCCACAGATCGTTTTTCTAGGTTAGTTCAGCATTGAATGAAGAGATCTGGACACCTGCACTGAGTTTTAAATGAAACAATTTATTAAGGAACTTTAATATCCAAAAAATAAAAATCAATTCTTTTTTACAGCAAATATATAATATCAGTGCTTTGGCCACAGGACAGTAAGGCCATTTATCATAAAATATATTTTAAACTTTAAGAATACAACTTCCTATGCCTTTATGTCCCTGCATTTATATACATACATAATAAAACACATGATTAAATACAGAAACATTATAGCAGTGTGACAAAAAAATCCTCCAATAAACAAAATTTCTAGTCATGTGTAGGACAGGACTTCAGTTTTGTTTATTATATAACAGTATGCAGAGCTAATGCCGTGTATTTATGGATTCTTGGCTTTTCTGTTGTATTTTAGGTATTATAATGAAAACATGCAGGTTTGTGGATTCCTGCTCTACAGTATCTAACATCAAATACTCTACAAGCTAATACTCATAGCAGACAGCAGTCAACTGCTCCAAATACTCCTAAAAAAGAAAAACTACAGAAAAACTACAAAACGATAAGAAGGCAAAGATGTCTGGGTGAATTCTGAGAGGTTTGGATCTCTGTTGACTTTAGGGTGAGTTCAGTGGAGATTAGAAGAAAGATGATGTGGAAGAAGTGACTGTTTATGCCTTTCCCATTATCTGTGACCCAAATAATCCTCTCAGGTCAAAGTGACCCGTTTCAGGACCTGCTCAGTTAAGGCAACAAGTCATTACAGGTAACAAGAGTCATTACAGTTCCTGTTCACAAAACAATTTACCGTCCTTACACAGATTGTCACACTGAATTTATGCAACATCGGTCTTTATTCTTTAAACATAAGCAGCACTGTGTAAATGACGCTCGTCCTAACGCTACTGTTACACTGAACTGAATGTAACAATTTACATGAATTCTTTAAGATTGTTTTGCGAATGAGGCCCAATGACTTCCCAACTACAGAGATGTGCAGCTACTTTACACCCTTCATGCTCAGGACACACATCAGGGTTGGAGGAGGTCGTGTCATCCTCTGCTGCTTGGCTCTAATGTGGGAAAACAAACTCCAGACCACACAGAGTTTTTTCAGCAGCAACGCTTGTTCACAATCCACTGCTGGATCGCTGACATGGAATCAGACACGTACAATGTAAACAGAATGAAAAACAACAAATGTAGGTGATGCTGCAGCTAAACAAAATCTGCTGTAATTATTGATCTAAACCTCAATTTCCCAGTAATTCAAACATTGTAAAGAATGTAAAAGTATCAATGTAAAAAATGAAGCACTTCTTGTGATCCCAATTTATTGTTACTTTAACGTATATGGACTTTTTTCTCAGAGGTTTGGTGTATCTAGCTGGACTTTATGAGCTCTGCAGGATTGAGTTGGAGCACTCTGGACAGAGAAGATTTTGCTCACCCAGGACACTGTCTTCACCACTGCAGCGCACACACACGGGACCCTTGCTGGGTTTGGTGTATGTGCGCATGTTGGGTGGAGAGCTGGAGCCCGTGCTGTCACTGGACGGGGAGAACGTGGGACTGAAGGCCGAGAGGCTCTGGTAATTCTCCAGCACCAGCCCAACCAGTGGATGATCCAGAGCCTCCGGGAGAGATGGAGACAGACGAGTTAGGAGGGATGGAGAAAGCCGTGGCGTAGTTGGCAGACTGGCACCTCCCCGCTCCAAAGCGCTCCACACTGCCTGCTGCTGATTGGTGGCTCCTGAGGAATCTTCTGAGCCCAGGGGCAGCTGGGTATCGCCAAACCAGAAGGTACCTCCGCTGCTGCCATACGGACTGCTGTAGGGGCTGCTAGGACTGAGATCCGCCACTGCGCTGCTTCTGCTGCTGTAGTAAGACTCGCTGGAGTTGCTTCCCAGCGAGCTGGAGCTGTCGTTGCGAAAGGCTGCGCCGTTGGCGTGGAAGCTGCTGCTATTGTTGCAGTAGTTAGCGTTGACACTCGCAGCGCTGCTGGAGAGGAGCCAGGACCCGTTACTGCTCAACTCAAAGCCGACGTCTGTGCCATTGTAGTGAAAGTCGTCATCTTCTGTGCCGGTGTCCACGCTGCCAGCCGTACGCAGAACGATGTGCGCCTCGATTTCCTCTCGAGCGCGGTCCACATTCTCAGGCATGCCCGTCACCTCGAACACCGGCTCTTTGTCACGGCTCGGAGTGACGATGTAGGTGTGAGTTTGCTGCTGGATTCTCTTGATGGTTGCTCCTTTCGGTCCGACCACGAGACCCACCATTCGATACGGCACCCGCACCTGGATGGTGGTCTGACCTGGAAGGCAGGGGATGCTGTTGAGGCCGGATGCCACCTTACTCCGAGACGCCCGTATCAGAGAAAAGTGCTCAGCTGCTGACAGGATCTCATGTTTGGCCATAAGCACATCCTCTTTCCGTCCGGTCACCACGAACACTGGCTCCTCCCCCCTCACAGGAGTCTTAATGTAAGTGTTGGTCTTCGCTCTCAGTGCTTTGATCTTACAGCCTTTCAAGAGTGGAAATACAAAAGATAAGACAGTGAACAAAGACTCCAGTCAAAAAACACCTTTAGCATCAGTCAAACCAGACCAATGCTGGTATTAAACAATACTAATCTGATCTGATGTTGATACCAGTTTTATCCATTCTTTATCACATTAGTTCATAAAAACATCTTCATATTGTCCCAAACCTCCTACTAATACATCACCTTCTGTTTACATGACAGTAGAGATCACAGAGTTGGTACAAAGTTCACCTGACCTAAGGTGAATGTTGCTGCAGTTAATTTACTTGTTAGTATTACATAACTAGTTGTCATACAGTGCTGTACAGGTCATTACAGATAAGCAGATCAACCATAATACATGATGTACGTAACACACAGTTTAATGAGGTCAAAGTATGTTATGAAAACTATTTACATCATGTAAATATGGTAAAAATACAGTAACTTAATGGATCAAAATACCCAGATGACTAAATAAACACACGTGTCAGGGGTGTTTATTATCTGAGAGATAAGTGTTCAGAATTCAGAATTCTTTACCAGGTTATTTCTGTATGACCTTTTGATTACAGTTTGACTGATTCAACGAAAGGAACTATTTCACAAGATAATTTGCACATTCTTTATTATCAGTATTTTTACACACAGTACTGTGCAAAGATCTCAGCCATGTTAGATACAAAAATGTATTTGCCATTAACTGTAATAATCATGAGATTTTGTTTTACAACAGACAGTAAGTACAGACATCTGATGTCACCTTCACTGAGTGAGTCTGAGTTCCATGAAGAAACTGACACAGTCTAACTCCATAAGAAGATCTTTGAAGCATCTGATATGCCTATTACAGTTCAGTGTATATATATATATATCATTTTAACACCACACATCACTGCTGCCTGTTCTTATGAGACACATTATTACATTTATTTATTTGGCAGACGCTTTTATCCAAAGCGACTTTAAGTGAATTCAAGGTACACATTTTGATCAGTATTTGTATTCTCTGGGATCGAACCCACAACCTTTGCGCTGCTGACGCAATGCTCTAGCAGCTGAGCTCCAGGAACACTACAATATATAATACTACAAAATATTACAGCATATAAACATGAGACAAACTGACCCTGTCGCCCAACTATTTCCGCCACATGTTCAGATGTGGGCACCACCACACACTCGGTGGTGTTGACGCTCTTCCTCCTCGTGTTGAGCGCACATCTCTCTGTCTCCTGCGCCATCATCGTCATCATCATCCTCCAGTCGACCTGGGACTCGCCCACCCCGTCCTGGAAGAGGCTGCCCGGTCCAGAGGCGTCCATACCGGCCCGGGCCCTCAGCTGGTCCAGATCTCCATCGTGTCCGATGAGGTGTTTGTTTATGTTCTCCTCCGATCCAGGTGGACACAGAGGCTGAAGGTCCAACACCGCGCCCAGATGGCAAATATCACGTGGTACTGACAGACTCTCATCATCCAGGAGGCTCAGCCCGCTCGGAAGACTGGGCTCGGTGTCGTCTGACTCCAGGAGTTGAGTGGTGTTACTGGGCATACTCGACCAACAACCCGTCCTGCTTTATCTGCGCAGAGAGACAGAAGTGCGACACCGATGAGCTGTTTGTTACTGATTTCAGTGTGACTGATAGTTTGTCCACTGTAAACTTACAGCTGACGGGCATCAGGCGCTGCGGTTCCGTGACCCGCTTTCTCTGGATCTCTTTGTTTGCGGTTCTTCGGGGTTTGGTGGCGGGATGGTGAACTGCTGACTCCAGCCCGTAGCGCCGCGCGCCGGTGTGGACAAACACCAGACGCCTTGCGTTCAGTATCTCCACATACATTCATCTTCATATGAAAACTTTAGAGAAGGTAAAAGTGCTTTATTATGAAATTAATGAATTATGATTATAAATAAGCTTTAAGACGCAACAATTTGTTTCCTCGTACACGACACACACAAACATCGACCTGTTTTTAAAAGTGCACAATTATGTTAATACATATTTATATGTTTACGCTTCATGTATTTTACTTAAATTGTTTTTAAATTCAAAAACAAATTCTTGTTTGTGTCTGATTCTGTTATATATCATGTATTTATTATATTTTGCTTATTGATCATTATCAAAACAATAAAGTTCATTTTTTCTACAGTCAGTGTAAGCCTTTTGTTTCAGTTTTTATCACTATTCCTGTATGTTGTGCGCTGATGTGAATAATATATCACTTGTCAGTTTATTTACAATGTTTTGTTTTATTTGTTTTCACTTGTTTGTTATTTTGGTGTTTTGCATTAGTAATGTTTGGGTGTATAACTTTAAGTACGTGACGAAATCCATGTTATGAGAAAGAGACAGAAAACCGCTTTTGAATATGTTTTTAATATGTGTTTTTCCAATCATTGAAAATAATTATGAATTTGTTTTTATGCGACTGTACTGTACTACTATGGCAAAGGCTTAACTAGGCTAAGTGACAGGGCGTTTCCCTAGCAACGTCACCATTACCTAATTAATATTCATGAACGCAGAAGCGTTCGGAATTGGCGTCCAGGCAACGAGGAGACGCGCTTCACTTTGTGGAGTTTGTTCATTGACTGAAGCGGAATTCATTATCATTACACTATAAAACAATAATCATGTATGATCGAGCCGCCAGGGTCACACACATGACATCAAACAGCACCACGTGTGAAATTGGACCAGGCTCCTATAATATCAGAAGACCTGACGCCAGTAAACGGGGTGAGTCTGATTTTAAACGAGCTGTTGCAGGAAGCACAGATGTCAGTCATTTACAGACGCCAGTCATTTTCAGACGTCAGTCATTTTCAGACGCCAGTCATTTTCAGACGCCAGTCATTTTCAGACGCCAGTCATTTACAGACGTCAGTCATTTTCAGACGCCAGTCATTTTCAGACGCCAGTCATTTTCAGACGCCAGTCATTTTCAGACGTCAGTCATTTACAGACGCCAGTCATTTTCAGACGTCAGTCATTTACAGACGCCAGTCATTTTCAGACGTCAGTCATTTTCAGACGCCAGTCATTTTCAGACGTCAGTCATTTTCAGACGTCAGTCATTTACAGACGCCAGTCATTTACAGACGCCAGTCATTTTCAGACGCCAGTCATTTTCAGACGTCAGTCATTTTCAAGATTCAGGGCTCTTGAGTGGGAAACTGAGTTCTGGTTTATGTGGGTAAAGGTTCACACATTTTCAGGGGTTTGAGTTATAGATGTTTGTAATGATCATGGTGAGTATCTTTCTTCAGACTCGTACGCGCCCTTCCTGTCACTGTGCAGCAGAGACTTCGCGGTTCTGAGGTCCGGCAGCGGTCCAGTCTCTCCCGGCCCGGGACAGTACAGCAGTGACGTCAGCAGGGTACTCTGTTCCTTAACATGTCCACTCATGAGACATGCTGCCGTTATGCGATGAGCTCAGTGCTAAGTGTACGTGTTTCACTGAAATGCAGAATCATGTTTTGGGAGGAAACAGCCTTCAGAACCGATCAAAGCGATTTGAGGATGTGGTGTCTGATGTCCCAGGACCAGCAGAGTATGATGTTTCTCACCATATTTTACCTGCAGGGAAAAAAAGAAATAATCCAGAGAAAGGGCTGAAGGTGAGGCATTATTGATGTCAAACTCAGTCCTTTAATTGAAGTTATTTTTATAATAAATTATACCCCACATTTACCTCAGAATTACTATTAACTAATGAATTCTCATTCTGAAAATAACGCAGTTAAAATAAATAAAAAGATTCTGTTTGTGAATCTTTAATAATTGAAATCAACATAAATAAAATTTAATACAACATATAATCTTCCTGTCTGGAATATAGCTGTGGCTCACTGTATAGAAAAACATAGATATAGTCATTTAGGATCATGCATAAATTTAAACGATTTAAATGAATACATAAAAACATGAGTAAAATATTGAATCTGTGTGAATCTTGTGCTGTGAGATGTATATACATTATGACATCAGCAGGGCATCTATAAGGGAGTGAAACTGCCCTCGAGTCCTGACGCTCCATCCATACCTTCTCCTGGACAAGCGTTTGGATATGAAGAAGATGCTCATGGTGTCCTACACAGATTCAAACCCCCCACCAAAGATCAGACTCTCGGCCCGGCCTTCTACAGTCCCACACCGGTCAGATTAAATGCTTTCTGTGTGTGTTAATGAGTTTAATTTTCAGTTTTATTTCTATAGCCTTTTTCTTACAATGTTGCATTGCTTCAAAGCAATTGTATTTTTGGAAATTGTGTGTGTGTGTGTGTGAGAGAGAGAGAGTGAGAGTGTGTGTGTGTGAGAATGTGTGTGTGTGTGTGTGTGTGTGTGTGTGTG
>JAZGTK010019650.1:0-11302 GCA_036877625.1 Ambastaia sidthimunki
CAGATTTATAGCATAGAGCACAGCATAGCCAATATATGTGGATAAATAAGGATACAAGCTTTAATTTTCAGATTTCCTTTCTACATGATTTTCATTCAAGATGATGATCAATTTGTCTAAAACTGATATCTTAAACATTATAGCTTTGTTAAATTTTGAGGGCAGGCATCAACACAACATAAAAAAAGCTTAACGCTATGGGCTATTGTGTGGGTTAGATTAATGCTGATCATGTAGCTGTTTGTTTCAATGGGCTCCTTCCCGTGTAAATTTGAACTGCTTAATCAGGAACTAATTTAAAAGCTATTTAATTTAAGTAAATTCCCACAGAACTGAAATAAACGAAAATTAATTTTCCTGATTTTGTCAGACCTCACATTGTGTGTGACACTAATGGCTTTATATCCGCTGACAGATGCCCACTGTGACTTATCCACAGTTACTACTCATACATCTCCAATGCATGTGATAACCACCATACCAAATTTTCCAGACACAATAAATACAATATTAACAGCTCACAAATATGATGCCAACAAATTAGCTTCAGTCAACCACTGTAATACAATAAGCAATCTTGGCACAAATTGAGTTTCTTGACATGCAAGACAAAGTCTGGCACTAAATTAAAACTGGCATCAGACCTTTAGACTGGCATCAGTGAAGGACAATGTCTAGACAATGTCTAAACTGTAGCAAAAAGAAACATAGCTAAACTCAAGCAAGCAACCTGTGAGGGGCTTTCACACAAAATCTGCTAGTCAGACCAAATCACTGATAGTTCTTATTCCACATCTACAATAAAACTGAAATTGTAAACATTTAATACTTATTCTATTGTCGCACAGAGAAGATGTACAAAGATTCTCCTCAACTCTCTAAACTCTGTGCTCTTACTGTAGTGTTTTATATCAACCCCAATTCAATTCAAACATCTTTCTGGAGATGTTTAATCATGACCCTGACAAAAATATACTGTGAGAGATAATACATGATACCCTCAAATTTTATGATGTCTTATATTATGAATCACTATCTGTCATCATGTGGGATGAAGAGACATAAATCAGCTCCTTAGAGTTTACAGAAGCCAACCAATCAGAAATTTCCTCTATTTTCGCTATTAATTTGCTTACAACCCCCTTTTGTATAATACAAATATGGATAATATATTAAATATCATAACGGATATATCATCATACCACCATTATAGCATCATTACTTTTATAAAAAGGGAAATTCACACGTGTTAGACTAAAGACTACAATGTAAATAACATTCACTAGAACTTAGCTTTTTTTCTGTAAGGATAAATAGAATGAACTACAACATTACTGGAAGGACAATTAGGGATAAAATGAGGATACATTGAGAACAAAAGCAACTCTCTCACTCTGTGTTCATTCACTTAAACAGACATAAACAGACAATAAGCAGCTAAATGAAATTTGCTTCTTCTCCAGCATTCCTTTATGCCTAATTTCTCTGAGGACTTATGGGAACTTAACAGGTGCCCTATTTTACATAAAACAAGACCATTTATTAAATTCTTTTTTAAATATTTTGTGTCCAGTCCATAATCTAAGATTAATTACTTAACATTACTGAAGATTTGATAAATAAGAGTTACAAAATAAAAACTGATGAGGCTTTTCATGTCAGTGGAGGTCACATTAAGTTATGTGGATGTCATACTGTTTGGATGATTGAGGACAGCCTCATGAGGACAGTACGGCCTATTAACTAACCTACATGAAGGATTTACTAGAATCTGACAGTTTATTCCTTAATTCGGCCACTCCAGACATCTAAGCAAAAAATAAGTAAAAAATAAGCTAAGAAATAAGTACTTTGCTGTATAATTACGTGTAAAATGTATAATTTTGAACAATTACCCAGAACAGGCATATATCTGGATTTAAAATCACATGAGCAACTCTAAGCTGAATAAAACTATTCATCTGATTAGAAGTTCACAGAAGGGTTTTAGATCATGAGATTTAAAAACTGATGTAGTTCTCTCTTTGTCCTACACACACACCTTAGGGTTTGTATGACTCATATGATGCACTCTAATGAAAATCTAAGTTCATTATAAACCATTTTAAACCATGTTAGGTAGGACTTATGATGAAGACCACCTCATCCATCATATTATGAACAGATTCTTGCATCACCTAAAGGCCCACAGGTGTCAGATTTACCAACTAATGTTTTTTCCCATTCATGAATCCAGACTCATACAAAGCAAAATCTATGCATCCTCATGGCTTAGATTAGAGTGTGAGTAATACAGCCCACAAATATAATGACAGCTTACAAATATATCATATAAACTCATACAAAATCATGCACTTACCTTCCATCACATGAAGTGCTGAGATAGAACTCAAGACGAGGTGCGGAGCAATGAGCCAAAACAGCCTAAATAAATACAGCTGTTACAAATACAAGTACAAATACAACAATATATCCATAACAGTTTAAACAAAACTAGCCATTCATCACATCCACTTACCGAAGTTTCATTTTTATTAGAAATCCAAGCATTTAGGTATTTTGGTGCATATTAACTCTGCCAGAGTACACATGCGTTCTGTCCAGCCAGACTTTTCACGTCCAAACTGAGTCTCGACTCTCACTTTAGACTGGCTGAAGTAGCACACAGAACAAAGACTGCCTCAGTCTCAGCACTATGGATTGCTGAAATCCGACCCCAAAAAATCTTTGAGAAACGACCCTCTCCACTCTTTCAAATCCATTTTAGTGCAGTGACCCCATAAATAGGTCAACTGTTTAATCCCCCAACAAATATGTTTTTTTTTATCTGTGTTGGCTGTAAGTAACATCATGAATCAGGCTTTGCCTAAAACATTTCTTCATATTGCAACGTTATTTAAGAACAATGAAAATATGAAACTATCTTTTAAAGGTAAATGATCAGTCACAGTTAATTAAGTAACTGATGGACAATATGCTGAAATTAGCTTGACCACGTTAAAATTGAAGAAACTTAATTGTAAAGACCCAAAAACTGTATTGTTTACAATATTCTTGTTTCTGTATTAATCATATTTAATCATATCACATTTAAACAATCTTTGGCTGCTTAAGAGATCTTAATTAACAGTTTCCTATTTTTAATGATGTTTTAGATGTTAATATTTTTCTACTAACACACAGGGAATAAACAGAAATTATTAGTTAACAAGTATTCTAGTATTACACTCTCATTCCATGTCTTTGTATCATTTAAGCTAACATTATTTTCACTTGTTTCCCAGTGTTTTAAAGATGATAGTAGATGCTTAAGGACAAAAGACTGTGAAAATACATGACCAATGTGCTATACTGAGCAGCCCCCTGAAAGACTCGTATCTCTAAGTACTCAAGATTACATCCACGAAGGACCACCTGGGAGGCAAAAGCCTTGTTAGACCTTCACTAGGGGGCTTTTAAACCCCTACTGTCCCCTCAGAGGATTGCAAAGTTGCCCCCAGAACTCTTCTGAATGCTTTTGACACAATGCAGCAAATCGAGAGCACAGAACCTGTGTTGGACAAAACATCTACATTCTTTGGTCCTGAACAAAAGATTCTGCTCCACAGGAGCCTTGCCTGTTCGTGGCTGTGCACTCTTCCTGCTTTTATCAGAAGAGTCCTTATCCTGACCCAGTTAAACTATTACAGTCCACCGAAGTCTTGATGATAAACCATTTTGTTAATTGGTGATTCTTGTCAACAGCCTGCAGTTATCTGGTCACTAAATGATAAAGGCTTTGTGGAAAAATCTTTGAAATGATTTTTCCACATGAATGACCTCACAGTTATATCTCACAGAGATACTTGCATGAACCCTATTGTACGATCTTATAATGCTGGATGTTTTTCCAGACGCAGCCACGTTTTTAGTGGTCATCAAAGAATAACAGAGTCCCTAAGTAAAGTTCTTCACATTAAGACATAAATAACACAATTTGAATCAGTTATGAAGTGGTCATTTCAAGATCTTCAATACATATAAACATAAATTAGAATTATTGAAATAAGATGATCAGATTTAATTGTGTTAATTGGACTGGACAAATTTTAAGTTTAAGTGTTTCACTGTATAACACACAATGTTCACATTAATGATTCTAGCACTGTGGCTAGAACGTCATGCATTGTTGACAAGGTCAGAGGACAGCAAACCTTAGCACTGAGGTTAAGTATACAGAAGTCAGAAGGTTTAAACAGATTAACTCAAATTTCTGATGTCTAAGTACATATCAAAGATTGTTGAACCTTGTTTGATGTTGTTGAAATTGGATCAATTTACACATCTTCAAAGTCAGTGTCATTATCTCTGATCTGAACATGGGAAACAGCTACCTTCCTTATTCTCGTAACTCCAGTCTTTATGTTAATTATAATTAACTCTGACCCTAAATGTTTGCCATTTTACAAAAGGTATAATTTTGTCCTTTCGTGAAGCAGTTTTCCTTATGAAGATGACAATATGGTTCCACAATGCAGAACTTTTGGGGTAAATTCATGGTATAAAATGCTGATTCACAAACAGATTTAAATAGAATTATTTTTTAGGTTTAACATTCTATTAACTATAATTTTGGGTGTCTAGATTCCACCATAGACACAAAGCCAGGCAGAGAAAAATTCCAATGGAAACATAATGTCATTTCCTGTTTGTTATTTCCTTGAACCAAAATCTCTTTAATGGAAAAGTAGCTCAAATCTAACAGTGCATTTTAACCAGAATGTCTAGGAAACCTTCATACAGAGGCATGACTTAAGAAGCACTCCAGGTTTAATATCCCCCAATCATCTGTGCACAATAGAGATTGGCTGGTGAAAGCACAAGCTGAATATACCAACACCACAATTATACTCTATACATGGACCATGCTAGCAACACCAAGGTCATGGGTCCAGGCTACACACAAATGATAAACTGTATACTGTACTTTAAATGCACTGTAAGTTGCTTTGAAAAAAGCATATATCTCCAAATACTAGCAAATATAAATTTCCCTACAAGGCTGCTAGCTTGCAAGGCTGCTAGCTATAAATCTCCCTGCAAGGCTACATGCTTTGTCGGCACAAATTTAGCTAGTGGATAGCATGGCAATTGTAATCCTTCTGCTAGACCAGCACCAAACTAACTAGCGCTAGTGTTTTTTTTTTTTTAAAGGGCATTTGAACACTGAGACATGACATGTTGTTTAACTCTAGAATGTTTACTGCTATAGTAACCAAACAATATCATATGTACAGAGGAGGGAACAGAGTCTGCATTCAGACGGCTGGAAGCACTGACACAGTGTGACTTTAAAGGAATTTGAGTTCGTGGGATGCTGGGAACTGCGTGAGGGCTGAGCAAGGCAACGCTAGCAGTCAATTAGCTAAAACACTGACCTCACGCCTTACAGCATGAAGCATGTATTACAGCAATCAAGCCCAGAATGTAACCTATAATCACAGAGGAAGCTTTGTTTCGTACTCATTGTACAGTAGATACACAACTATTTAAACATTTAGGGTCATTTACTCATTTTTAATAATAATTTTTCCACATTTTAGAATAATAGTAAACTGATCTAATAACACAAATGTAACTTTGGGAATTATGCTGTAATTTAAAACAAATCAAACTGTTATTTAAAGTACAGAAATTTGCCTATATTTTGCTAAATGTATACTCATGGCACTTTATCAACTGCAATTTTGGGGCATTGCTTTAGGCTGTTGAAGGAGTTTTCATCTATTAGCTGCTTTTTTCATTCATTATATATCATCAAATTCAAAACCTTTTTAAAATACATTTGTAGTTCAATATTATACTTGACCTCATGTTGAATGTTTAATGATCAAATTAAATTTATTGATAAGAGTGTACATGAGTCAACAAGACACAGTTATTAAAGACTGTGAACTTTCATGAGGTATCTTAAATATATAAATACTGCCTGAACCAGCTGAAATGTATTCCCAATTAATCCTTTTCACCACAAGGGTATCATGGGTAATATCATACATCATTTAAATGTTCTCATTAAGGTAAATTTAAAAACGCTTTCCCACCATAATTTAATTTTATATGATAATCTTCCACTGCATCAAAGACTCTCTATTTATCACAATTGTTCTTCACTGTATATGGTTCTTCAAAGACAAAAGTAGTTTTTGATGTAACATTATAGGTTCTTAAGACTTAGTTTCAGCATATTTCTGGGTTTTTAAAGCACCAGTACAAAGTAGGTTTTCTAAAGAACTTCTTTGTAGGATATTGTGGGAGAAGGTTTTGCTATATGGTGTCAGGCAGTAAATATTCTTTGACTCTAGATTTAAAATCTTTATTTTTTACAGTGTATTCCACCTACTTTTTCTCTCTAGCCTAAAAGAGATGGATTGTTGTGACATGGGAACTCATTTACGCCACAGCTAGTGGGTTGACCCTGGTTAAAGCTTTAAGATCTCTGAGCGTGACATTCAGCTGACATCTACACAATACTTCTGCTCCTTCTCCAGAAGATCAAAAGAAGAGGAAACAGAGGCAATGTGGTTATTTTGAAGAATAATATCCTTTCTTCCTAGTTTCTTCCTTTTAAAGTACAAAATATAAAATAAAAAATATAATTACATTCAAAATTTTTACCTTGATAAGAACTTATTTACTTATTATTAAATTTATTCATCAAGACTGACACAGTGGCATACATGAAGTGGCATATAGCCAAAAATGTAGGTCATAATTTGGCAAAATTTTGTGACATGATCAGTAAATCATGTTGAGTTTCTGTGGCTAAAAGCTGCAGAGTCGCTGGCACAAACCACCATCAGAAAAACACTCATATCCTCCAGTGTTTTTGAATAGAAGAATCCATTATATTGAGTGTGCATCTCTGCTCTATGGAAAAAAAAGATGGACTAGAAAAAGATAGTGGAATTGTTGATGAATAATTTTTCCTTCACATTTTGTACTTGGCTATTAATAGGCCAAAAATGATCATTGATTTTGCACCATCATGCTAATAACACCACAACTTTTTCAGAAATAAAATATGTTTATATATAACGATATGAATGTATAACATATACATTTTTGTTGTTTGCATTTTTCTAATTGTGTACTAACCAAAAATGTCCCTTATGATCTTAAAAATCTTTTAATCAAAAGTTGTATGCTTCATTGCTTAAAATTACTTTTGTGGACAAAAATATAATTGTGCCAACATAATTTCTTTCATTAGAAAACTAAATTATTTCACAAATATTTTTGAAATGGATTACTTAGACCTTATTTAAATGACGTAAATAATAAATAAAAAGTAGCCAAAAAAAAGTCCAGCATAGGTGGAAATTCCTTTAGTACTGTTTAAAAAGCTTCACAGGCTGAGACACCAAGGAGCTGGATGATAAAATGCCAAGTGTACAATGTTGCAAATTTTGCAAGGTAAAGGTTAACTACACTGAAGATTTATAAAATATAACGGAGTTCATTTATTCTAGATGCTTTCGGTCACAACATAATTCCCACAGTTACAGTTGTTTTTTGACAGGAAGTGTATAAGAAAGCACTACTGGTCAAAATGAAGCAGTCCTATAATTATGGTAAAGATGTACCAATGGTTTAACCCTATATGAGGTCAGGCAAGATAAAGACAGCTCAGGACAGCTCTGTCTCGCTACAGTGGCAATGTTACACATGTTGTAGGAGTGTTAAAATATGGACAGGGGATTAGGGCCAATAAATACCATAAAATTTGATGATGTTCCACAGCCATTTAAATATTTTACAGGTACAATTACATTAGAATTTTGAAAACATCCACAATATAAAACATTCACAATAAATTGAAAATCTATGTAGTAATATTTAATGCTTTTTGGTCAGTAATGCCATTATCATGATCATGAAATGCCATGTAACGCAAAAATATGAACTAGAAACTGATCAATTAAATTTAAAACTATAAATTAATATTTTTGAGAAAAGGTTTTTATGCACAAATGTTGTAATTTTTTTTAATGTTTTTTTTTTAATGTTGTAATTTATTAAAAGAGTTGTGACTGTTCAAATTTTCATGATTGCTGTTTATCACTAGTTCTACTCATACTGTAATGTAAAATCAACACTGATATCATACATTATAAAACAAACAAACAAAAATCTTAAATTAAATTAATATTACACATTACACCAAACTCAGCAAAAACATTTAACTATTAAACAATACATATTTATTACATAAATTACAAATAACTCCAAACACTGTAAAAAATAAACAGCTGTCCCTTCCATTTGAATGAGTTTGGACTCAATGCCACTCAAGTCTTTTGAAATCAAACTACACTTTTGGCCTGCTTCCATTTGTGTCCCATTAAATGTCTATTTATTTAACTTTAAATCTATTTTCCATTTATAGATCACATTCACAGCCCAGAGGAGAAGAATTTTCTCCACCCTTCCTTCCAATGTGATTGAGCAGTGCTGTCCTGCAGCTGACATCTTACCCAGAGTTCATCTCTGCAGTATCTGCTTAGCTTCGGTCTTGGGGCGAACTCAAGTACCGAACAGTCTCTTCTCGCAGAAAAACTCTCCTCAGCGTCTGTTCTGTCCTTGCTTGGGTGCTAAGAATAAATAGTGATGACCTCTCTGCCTCCACCTCGAACCAGCAGCACCCGATCTAACCCATCTATCAGAACCTCCAGGAACTCCATGTCTGACATCAAGTCAAGGAGGCAAATAAAAAATGTGTAGAGAACTGTAAAGCTAGAAATTTAAAGAAAAAGTTTATCAAAAAAATAAGTTGTTTAAATCATTTACTCACCCCCAAAACATTTTTTTACAAAAGGAAAATCGAGCAAATATGAAAGGAATAATGAAAGTGACGGGGACTCCAAAATTAGTCATATTGGTTTTGAAATGACATTGAAATTAGTTTAAAATCATGTTATCACTCAAGATGCTTTCCATGATGCATCAAGCAACATAATAGCCCCTTTCAAGTAATGTGTTGGTTTGCCCCTGTAGGGCATTTCAGATAAAAGGATACAGTTCTCATCTCCACCCTTGCTTTTGGGTGGTCCAGGCATGTTCAGCAGCACCAGATGGGCTCCCTGTGACTTGTTGACTACAACCTCATTGAGCTTCACTGCAGTGTGCATTCTTCTCACGTTAGTCTGATTCCTATAAAGAATTTAATTCAGATCCCTAAATTCAGCATCATTACTCACAGCGTTTGAGTAGATCTACATATTTATGAGTCTGAGAAGTATTATACATATCTATTAGACATAAGGACACTGCAATTCAAGATATAAATATTGTAAAAAAGCAAAAGACCTACAAAACAAGTTCAATAAACAAAACAGATGTAAAAAACCATGATAACCAACGTTCCTGCCAAACCAGTTCCTAAATCTTCTGCTACAGAGCACTGAAGATGAATGCAGCATCATGCCAAGTCATGCTAAGTGTATGTTATGTGTTATCTCTAGGTTAGTATTGGTACACATGCAATGCAACATTTTCACAATGAGTAACATGCTTTGCGCTCATATCGCTCGCTAACTTAAGCCATATCAGCTCACACACAGAGACACAAGTCAAATCATGCCACATGTTTAGCGTGACATACATGCAACACGCTTTGTGTACATCCACTAACACACAAAGTGTTATGCAGCTCAGAGTAATGCAGCTCAGGCCCTTAAGCTTGAACAAAACTAAAAGTAACTTACAGATTTTCCCACTCTCTGAAAGAACAAAAACACGCACAAAAAATGATCAAACCGCCACAAATTTATTATGATTAGACTAATTTAGCTAAGCTAGATGATTTATTGATCAATGAACTCA
Organism: Ambastaia sidthimunki; assembly: GCA_036877625.1. NCBI lineage: Eukaryota > Metazoa > Chordata > Actinopteri > Cypriniformes > Botiidae > Ambastaia > Ambastaia sidthimunki. The sequence continues at coordinate 9,865 of JAZGTK010019650.1, forward strand.
CGGTCTCATGTTGAAGATGTCCTTCACAGCCATGGGTTCCCGATGGCGGTTCCTTTCACTAATCAGCTTCTCTTTGGTCCAGGTCATATGGACTCGGTCAGAGGTGGGCGTGACTTTGTCATTCAGAGTGGCGTGGGACTTTGTGTTTCTGTCATGAATCAGCTGAGCCTGAAGAGGTAAGAAACACACTGCTTACAACAACAAAAAATAACTGCTTAAATGTTTCTGTAAGATGCCGTAGCACAGCAGGCTGGCCCTAGAGAGACAAACCATTAGTTAAAGACCCTGTTGAAAACACCAACTTGGACCAGCATGAACTTTCATGTTGATCCAGGCTTATTAGTGGTGGTCTGGTGTGGGAACGCAAGCACAGCCATGCTGTTCACCATCAAAACTCAAAGCTGGAAATCCAGCATGGTCTTTCTGGTGAACCTGGCTGACTGAGGAAACCTTCTTGGATAGGTTTCAAAGAAAACCTAAAGGAGACACCAGAACACCAGCATCAAAAATGTAGACATGCTGGTGACCAACTATGCTGATCTTTTCAGTAGGGAACTCAATGTTGTGGGCATCAATTGCTTCTCATAATACCCACAAACGCTACAGTATAACATGGATTAGTAATCAACATTACTAACATAACATTAGTAACTATTGAGAGCAAAAAAATTAACAAATCCTTAAAACTAATAAAGTTAAATAAATGTCAATCGAACGAACAGGAACACAGGGTAATTAGTAGAGTTGCACACATTTAAACTTAAACTCAAGACATTTAGGGTTTGAGACACTCATGCTCATAACACATGCAGGCATGCTGCTGACAAATGAAGTTATGACATTTTTTAGGGCCACAGTCATTTTCATTGACATAAACATCTACTTCAATAAGGTTCACACCTAATTTATAGAATAAATGAAAATAATCTATTATACAGACAACAAAGTAGTTAATTGAAAGCAGTCTTTGCTAGAAGCTGTGGCTCTGTTATGCCTCACAATGTGAAGAGGGAATCTGGATTAAGTAGTTCAGGACAGATGTAGAGAATGTGAAAACGAAGTGAAATATGGGATCGGTGAGAGGTAAAACCCTTGAGCTACCTCATCTTCCAGAACTATGGTTGGTACTTGTAACATGTTGGGAGATGGTTTCTTTGCACGAGGTTTCCTCCTGATGGAATTCCGAGATTCATCTGTGATGCTTTGAATCTGGTGGTCGCCACAGAGCAAACAATCCAAAATTGTTAAGCAGGAGAGGGACGCCTTGTGTAACAGAGTCCTAACATACTCTGAAGCAAGTAAAGCCATTTCTGCATGAATCAATACAGTCCCATAATAAATGAAGAACCGACTGGTGGAGAAGTATTACCTCTCTTTCTTGCTCAGTTTTAGACAGCTGCATCTGCTTCAGCATCTGAGAACGTTGCTCCATCACAAG
>JAZGTK010019651.1:0-11302 GCA_036877625.1 Ambastaia sidthimunki
ATTAAGGCTCTCTAATTCTTTAGCCAGAAAAAGGCTGGCCCAGGCCTGGGAGGTAATTAACTATATATAATGAAATCCTTTTATTAACTCTTTTGATTCGATTTATGTTTCTGATGCTGCTCGCTGCATGGGAGTGGGGTCTGGGTGGCAGGGGTCTCTCCTGTCCTAAGTTGTCCAGCAGATGAAAACAGATCTTTAGTTAATAGGCTCTCCGTGGACAGATGAGGTCTATTARGAGGTTAATTTGAAAATGAATGGGGGGACCACAAGAGAAAGACCATGAACAGAGACAACACAGGAGCCTCATAAACAGTGTCTATGGTAATGACCCTCTTGCTATCAATAACCATATACCTTTCATTTCATAAACCGGAGGTAACAAAGGGTGTTACTGTAGCTCAGTTGGTAGGGCATTGCGTTAGCAGTGCAGAGGTTATGGGTTCGATTCCCAGGGAACACACGTTCTGATAAAAAAAATGTATACTTTCAAGGCACTGTAAGTTGCTTTGGAAATTTATTCCAAATGAATAAATGTAAGAAAAAGGTTATAGAAAAAAGACCAACAGATTTTACAGATTCTTTTTCTTACTAAATAATTTTAAAAAATTAGTAGGAAGAGACAAACATATGTATAACAACACATTACACAGAATATCCCCTTATAAAAAAGATTAGCACTTTTAACATGGCAAATAAAAACATTTGTTGAATTTTACTATTTACTCTACAAATCAAATTCAGCTCAACACTGTTCCTTCTGCATCAAGAACATTGAGAATAAAAATTCTTTTAAAAATAACAGAAATGTAAATGGGAATTTCTTTACAATAACACAGGGTCTAAACTTCTCCATGGAGTCATTTTATAAAACAGCAAAGCATTGTTCAAATGCATGGCACCACCCTCCTTCCCATTTCCATTTTTTTTCCCACTGCCCAGGAAAATATGATCCGAGCTCATTGGTGTGTGTATAATGAGGAGGTTACGGTGAGCTGAGAGAGGTCGTGTAATTCCTCGTACCGAGGGACAGGCTTTTTGGGGGAGTTGGCTGAGCACTCCTGCTCTGTGATGCATGTACTCGTGTGTGCCAGTGACGACCCTTCCAAATCCACGTTTCTTCTGCTTAAAACACACCCTGTCACACTGTATCGAAATCTTCTGTTTTGCACGTGATTTTATAGACCAAAAACCAAAAATTTAACTAAATAAATCATTTATAAATTGAGAAAATCAATGTACTGCTATTTTATTTAAAACACGTATTTAAGAATTAAAAAAGAATAGAATAACCTTAACCTTGACTACTTTCATTTTCATGTAAGTCTTATTTTGTCCTACAATAAAAAACTGAGATAAATAATCATGTATGAACTAGCATTTCATGCTAAATGCCAACATGACCTAAGATAAAGATAAAAAACACAGTCCAGTTTTTTTAGACATTGTATTCACAGCATTGCTTGGATATAAGAACATTATCTAAACATTTTTAAAACATTCAAATAACAACTTAAGAATAGCATTTTTTTCTGTTAGCTGGGTAGATTTGGGAGTAGCCCCTGCGTACCATAGGTCAGTGCTATTAGCATATCATTTGACAATATGGCCAGCCATTGTGGGAGAGCTTCCCAGAGGAGGCCTGCTCGTGCCTCCCAATGGACATGAAGAGCCACATTATTCCAGGGTTAAGTATCCCCACTTAATTATGATAAAGACATACAGCACAGCACCATTCAGTCTCTGCAGCCTGTGTCAATACCCCGTATGGTCAATGCTCTTTTCCCTTTGACCGCCTGACCTCTCAAGAAAGCTTCATCCATCATCAAACTCCTCACCCACAATCATTGCAAATCATTACCGCCGGACGTGGCTGGCCTCTGGTGGTTGTGGCCGGGATTGGGGGGTAATCTTCTGGGGGTGATCAATCATGCCTGTGGCACCCTTACATCGGGGTCTTGATGGAACCTTATTGGGTGCTAAAAGCAAAAGTAAGCCAATCAAGTCAACACATCAATGCTATTTTGAGTCAAGGACCTCACATTTAAAACTGCAATCTGGTTTGCCTCTTTACTGCCATCTCTGTTTGAAACACAAAACTGCAGGTATTTGTGGAGATATTTTTCTAATATGGGTGACAAGTTTAAATTCTAATCAACTGGCGTAAGAACAAGCTACAAACACTGCACCACCTACAGTACCTGGATATGCAACAGCTGGATCTTCTTTCTATGTTTAGATAGCCTTAAACACAAACCTGACAAGCTCAAATCATTATTTAAAATCAAACAGTTGTACATCTGGTTAAGGTAAAGGGATTGTGTTGAACACTGATCTGTCATGTACTTGCTCAATAACTGATTTTTGTTGGTTTTTAACCCAAACAAATTCACCCAAAAAATGTATTTAATCATCTGATCATTCCAAAGCACCAATTACCTTTTTTAAAGTGCCAAATTAAAACACACAAAAGGAGACAGAATGTCCAAGCAGCTTTTTTCATTGATTTGAATGATGAGAATAAACATATAAAAGTGGTTCATATGACTTATTACGACTATATTCTAAGTTTTCTGCAGTCATACAATTAATTTCACCACCATTTTGTTATAAATAGTTGAATTGTTATGATGCCTGTTTTGTCTTTATTGCAGCTTGGTAGCAAAATCACCATCTACTTTTGTTGTATGACAAAGATCAGCTCAGACAATCTGATCAACATTTTGTGTTTCATGAAAGAAAGAAAATATCATGAGGTTGGAACAACATGAGGGTAAGAAAAGGATGGCAAAACTCTTATAGTTGTGTGAACAATTCCTTTTTAGTATCTGCACCTTTATTATAAACACATATTTGAGCCAAATATGAAAACTAGAAGGACACTATCCTTCATCCTATCTTCTGTCTGTGGAGGATCCCCTCCTCCCCCTCCCACAGAAGATGTTCTCCTGACCCCACTAGCTTTGCAAAACTAGTGCAGAGCTCTAACCGGAGGGTATGTGTTGTCATGCAAGCGAGATAAGTTTATTCTGCGTGCGGCTGGCATTTGTTCCGTCAGGCGGTGTGGGCTCTGGACCCTGAGCACTAGCAGTGGGGAGCCCAGCTCAGCACCTGCAGTGCTAGCAAGGTGGCTATGGAAACGCTTTGGCCACAGCCCAAATATCTGCCTCTACCTTCTGCGCCGGGCCCAGCCTAGGGAAAGCAGGAGGCAGCAATATTGTGGAACAAATGTCCTCTAATGTGAGCCTGCTGGTTGGAGGCTCCGGTGGGGCCCAGCCGCCGCACGGCCTGAATTTACCCTTCACGCAGACCGACCGGCAGCATGACGGAGGAGGTGCTAAAGGCAGGTTAACGCTGTGGGGACCTCCAGATGCTCCACAGCTCAGGCACTTTGGCCCAGCAACAAAAAGGTGCTGACAGAAAGACACAGACAGAGTTTGGGCATGCCAATGACTACAGGGGGTTATTGAAGACTTATAAATTGCCAAAAGTTACGCTTTTAGGGGCGTTTACTTGCTCTATTTATGTCTGCATTGGGACAGCTTTGGTAGCCACTTAAGATCAAAGTAACCTCCAACTAACCAGTTTAAAATGATCCAGTCAACCCCCCGTAAGACCTGATTGAAATAGAGAACGTAGAACGCTCTGGAATGGTTCTCCTTTAGTTTAAAGCACTAAAGCGAGTCTTTGAAGTTCATTTTTACGACTCTCAGAAGAAAAACAACAATTACAAGCACAGCTGCATACAAAGCTGTTAATGTTCGCCCTGCAAGAGACGTGCCTCACTAGAGGAAATGTTTTTGTTTGTCTGCTTGTGTTGCTCTGTGATTTGAGAAGATTCTGAGATAAGGAGCGCAGCCTCTCTCAGGGTTGCTAACAAAGAGAGGGGAGATGTACTAATTTAGAGCTGAAAGTGACAGCAGTGACAAAAATTAATCCATATGTGCCTGTCCCCCATTAGCAGGATAACAGTGCTGCTCGAAATAAACTGCCAGAATGAGTTAATCTCTACACACTCATTCATACGCCGGGTGTTAGATCATAATGCAGCACTGAGATCAGTACAAATGGACCTTTGAACTACTCAAATTGTGGAGTGTAGTAACACAGTCTATCTGAACATACAGACATACATGCACACATGCATACATACGTACATACAAATCAATAAGTAGTTTTTATAACTGATACTGATACAATATTACTGATATTACTGTTACTATATTGTATGGTTCTGTATAACAAAAAGATACAAAAATAAACATGCTGCCATTTTTCCAGTGCTGGGCCAAATGGGCTAAAAAAAATCTACAAAAAAATCCTGCTTCTTCCATTTTCTCACAAAGTGATACATTTTTCCTCAACTATCAATCAACATGGGCCAGCACTGTCAGATTCAAACGTAATGTGTCAAATAATTACTCATAAACATTGACAAATCCAGAAATCACTTTAATAAATGCACGACTTGAGACTACATGATGGTTTCTTGTAAATTTCAGCCCCATCTTTTGAAATGTCAGACAGAAAATCTTACATGTTGACAGCTTACAGCACTGACAAAATAACATAGTTTGCAAGTTTTAGAAGATAAATATAGTTTGTTTTTACTGGTGTTTCTTAGGTTTAATCTAGAGCCCATATTTAAATCTATATTAGAAATGAGTTGTAAAGTGTTTTTAAAGGTACTGAGTGATAATTTTGTTAAAATTAGAATAATTTCAAAATGGAAATGTTGCCATTTTATAAGTATAGTTATAGCAGGTACAATTGTGGGGCATGTTTAGTCACATCTCAAGAATTATTGACACCAGAAAAAATTTTACTGTACTGGTTAAAATTGTTGCTGTTCTATTAATACAAAACAAACCATAAAATGCAAACTCTTCTACAAAAAATAAAAACTTGATGTTTGATTTAACAAGACTTTACTACAATAAATATGCCTACATTTACAACCATTGTAATACATTCTCTGCACAGAACATCAATAAACACGCTCACTATTCCTGCACAACCACAAAGAACGGAGCTGCGGGGAGGGCACTGGTGAAAACTATTTGAAATAATTTTCCTGATCAGTGGCCTCACTATCAATTGGAAAGCTTCCATCTGCAGTACTGCGCTTTGTACGAGAGGGCAATATAAACTGGGGGATGGTTGTCTCGTGTGAGTGGAATTTACTTTTAGTGTTCCAAAAATTACTTTCCATTTTTATGCGATGCGGTTTAATTTATGCGCAATTTAAAGTTGCAAACGCGTGAAAACAAAGCAAGTACAGTTACAGCCAAATGCTATAAGCGACCCAAAAAAAAGACGAGAGTAGGAGAAAGGCCGTATGGAAGTTTACTGATATCCAGATCATCGTTTCGACTGGGCGGTGGACTGCTCCAGTCTCAAATGAGCAGTCTGGGGCAACAGAAGGAGGCGTAACCATAGCAACGGCCCAGTCCCCAGCTGTCACGCAGCACTGGAGATGGGTGCTGTGAGCACAGAGACCACTTAACCTCGGCCGCACTTCAACTTAGGGGAGTCAAGATGCTGTTCAAATCTTCACAGAACCCCACTTAATATGGAGACAATAAGCCCCATGTGTAGACAAAGGGTGCTTTTGAAGCAGCCAATGAATAAATGAGCTATGCAAGGGCTCTTCGTGTACATTAAGTGCCTTATCAGAACATTGGATGTCACCTTTCAGAATAAGACAGAAAGGAGCCCAAGGCTGTGCTTGGTTAAGCTCTCAAAAATTGTGCACATCACATGTTCATTATGATTCATGAAATCACCAACATCCCTTTTATTTGTCTCGGCCAAGAATAACCTTCATTCAGACGTGCTGTAAGATATTCATTGGACGACAATGACAGCGCAGCTCCTGCGGTACGCAAAGAATAGCAGCACGTCTGCTGCGGGTATTCAATTACTGACCTGCATCCAATATGGGTAACTAGGTAACCGAGGTCAAGCCATCCCATAATCGACAGCATGCATAATGTCAGCAATAATAATCTTCATTCAAAAAAGCACATCACGGTCATAAATACAGGCATATCTTTTGAAAAAATAAAAAGGTAAGCAAGATCTTATGGGTAGATTAGGGACTCTGTTCAGTGCTCCCACATTTGCCCGAAAGCCTGAATGGCAAGTGATTTAACTGCTTTTATATTTACAGCTGGCTGATGGGTCTTTTCTCAGAGCATGTCTTACACATGTTCGTGTCAGCAAAGCATGCGGTGCTCCCTCGCAATACCAAATTGTTCTTTAAAGGAAATCGGTTTCCAGAAGAAAAAAATAATAATAGAAAACGAATGAAAGCGGTTGAAACGGTGTAGCAAGCGTAAGAGCCATTCCACGGCCACGTCTTCTTTATTCTAGCCGTGCGTTGAGCCAGCAATACCAGCGCCAGACCTTTTTGAATCGTTTCCAAAAAACACACAAGCCATTTGTTTTCCAAATGCATGTTTGCATGATTAATGCAGCGTTAACAATGCCACCAACACAAATTCATAACATATGACTTTTTAGGGACTGCAAGGTTATGGGCACCAATTTGAATATGACACTATGATGCATAAGCATTTTGCGGCATATCTCAAATAGCAATTGGTATTCATCATAATTTGCGGCTAAGCAAAACCAGCCCCCTCCTGAGAAGGTCATCTCCATATTAATACGAGAGAACAATACTCAGATGAGTAACGATCCATTCCAAATGACAATGTTTGTTTCTAATGACCACTTCACCCAAGCCTGACTTGTGGAAACTTGCCATATTGCTGCACATCAGCAGGGTTAGTGAGGCAATCGGCTCAGCCATCAGCTGGATCTGATAAACGTAAAAAAAAAAAAAGAATTGTATAAATTTTGGTTGTTTCGTTTTAGTTTAGAAGCTTCCCAACTAACAGGGAAACGTTCCCAGAACATTGGCTAACGTTCTTCAAAAGTTCTCTCAAAGTTATCAAAAACGTTCTTGCGGTACTAGCAGAATTCTTTTTCTGTTATATATCATATCAAAAACGTAACTCGTTCGTAGTGGAACATTTTGAAAACGTTACAGAATTTTAAAAAGTTTGAAAACGTTCTTATAATTAAACAGTAACATTAATACAAAGTCTAAAAACCTGGATGCTTTGAACGCTCCTATAATTTCCAAAATAAAATTTTTGCTACTTAATAGAAACATTAGGGAAACTTACAACCTAAAAATTCTTACAACCTTAAATTGTTAGCTGGGTTGCCGCAGTCTACATGTTCTCAATTTAAAAGATTAACAATCAACATCATCATACATTCCTGCGTTGACCTTGCATAGCGGATCTGTGTTGCTAAAGCCCACACAGAGTGTGCATTAGTATTCTGCTGGGTATGTATGAAAGCTCATGGTTCTATCAGATATTTTGCTGGGGGCTGTATGCAGAACGTCACTCCAAGACGCGCAAAGACTCCCGGCCCCAAAAGCCTCTTACACAGCACTAGAGTCTTTTTCTCATCTCCAGCCAGCTCAGTGATATACTGCACACAGCACAGATAGTCAATTCCATGCACACCTGTACAGAGGAGCTTTAAAGAGGTTCACAAGCCGAGACATTTTCTTGCACAGCTTGCAAAGCACATCCCATTACTACATGTGTAGAAATTCTGCTCCAAAAAGCACATTATTGCAGGTATCAATATCTGACAAAAACTTTACGAATTACAGAATCTTTCAGATTGTAATCTGATATGTTGCCAGTGTCAACATTCATTACTCAATAATAATAAAATGTTAAATAATTATATTTTAATATAAATATACATATTAATATTTTTTTAGGATCAACTCAAATCCAGACAGCAATGCAGTAAAGTAGAACTGAAAAATACTGAAAGAGTATTTAAGATGTCAATAAAAATGACATGATGGCATTTTAAACTATTTTTTTCTATAGGACCTTATAATTAACACCTCTTTAAAACAACTTTTCTAAAACTTGTCTCTGTAAAACTGCTTAGCAACAATGCACAACTGTAAAAAGCACTATAAATGAACAAACTTAAAATAGCAAAAGCTACTGAGAAGCATAAAATATTATGACAGACTGAAGATTCTAGAGGTGTGTGTTGTGAACCTTCTGGCACCAAAAAACTGCGTTTCAAGCTTTGATTACAAAGTAAAATTTACACACAGAGTACACACAGAAAACAGACATTTACATAATACAAAACCTATCAAGCAAGGGTGTCCCTTTGCTTTGTTGTTTGTGAATGTGCGTGCGCGGCTGTGTGTGTGTGTGTGTGTGTGTGTGTCATTTTTGTGGTGACACACATTGGCGGTGACAGAGGTCAGATGGGCTGGCCTGTTGTTTTGAAAGGGAAAAGGCTGCATTGTCCTGCTGTAGTCTCCTCTGGCTGGAGGCAAAGCTCTAATCAGCACTCTCTCCCTTTCAGCACAGCCCTAAAGAAGTGAGAAACAGCCTGCGGTCTCCGAGGGGACCTGCCTTCACCCATCCTCTGGGACCCTTCAATGGGCTTTAGAGGCCAAATGAGGTGTAAGTCTATTAAAAGGAGGTTTGTCTGCAGTTTTCAAGCGCATTTAGAGTCTTTGCTGTGTCAGTCAGATGCAGTTAATGTTGGTCCAATCAGAATGCACTGATATCACCTACACACAGAAACTTCTGGAATACTGAGCGTGGACAGATTGGAAATAAAGACGGAAAAGCAGGAATATTTAATCTGCAATGTGTAACTTTTTGGGTTGAAAATGAACAAAAATCTGTTCTGAATAAACATGTGACAGATCAGTGATCAAAATGATCTGCTTACCTTTTGTAATTATATAGGCAAAAGACAACACAGACATCATATCTGTCCAAAACATTTATGCAAAACAGCAGGCAAACTAAAAAACAAATACAGAACAAATGCATAAAACATTTCAGGAAGATGGCGGTCCTGTAATGTATTGATCTACACAGCCTCTAGTGTAGATCTTAAAATGATGGTATTACAATTAAATCCATGTTACAACAGTCCCTGGTCTCCTCTGTTTAAATGTGTATAATTAAAAACAACTAAAACGATTGAAAACAACTTAATTAATGAGCACTTCAAAGACAAAGCTTGGTAGATGCTTGCACAGGCTGAAGCCATATGCCCTACAAACAGATGAAGGCAAGATAAATTAAACAGAGCTGTTTATTCATATGGAGAACTGAGATGAAGAATGGACTGCAGCTAGCAGTGTATTTTGGAGGACGATGTCATCACACTATTCATTATATAGGAGTGCCTGTGGGTCATCATGCTTTATCTAAATCAGGTTCTAGCCCATTTTTCCCCAATACCGCCAGGCAAGAGCCATGTGTTCTCTGATTAACCTACTTCAGGTAGAATCTTCAAGACCTGCCCTTCCAATGTGATATCCTTGAGAATATATAGCTGGCGAGATACATTCTGGGGCATGTGAAATAACAGCCCAGCTAATAATTTTAGGTTAGAAGAATGTTTCACTAACATTTTCATTAAGTAACACAAATGGTAAAATGTTACTTTGAAAGTTCTAGGAACTTGGTTTACTTGGTTTAAACATTCTAAGAAGCTTGTTTATAAGAACGTTATTCAAACATTTTTCAATTCTGTAACATTTTAAAACATTCCAGTAACTACTTAAGAACAACATTTTTTATATATATGATATAGAACATAAAAACCTATTAATATTAACGTTTCTGCAAGTACATTGTTTTATAATGCAGAGAGAACTTTTAGAGAATGTTAGCCAATGTTCTGAGACTGTTTCCCGTTAACTTTGAGTGACAACAATCTGACACTTTGGTTCATTAATGCACAAAGATGTACGATACGAAGAAGCCCATATTTTGACAAAGGCATTCCCCATCTGACAAAGGCATTTCCACAAATTCATGTTGAATCCAAAGATCTCCATGCAAAACAAACTGGTTTTGTGGCCTTGGGGTCATATTTTGTTCCATTATCTTTTAATTAAGAGCGCACAGTTTACTGGTAGTTGATGTCAATGTGCTCTTGGTTAATGTCTAATATTAGGACAGATGTTCCAGCCTTGAAGCTATGATAAACAGCACGACTACGCCACCGTTTCGGCGCAAGACATTGAAATGCACCATAAAGCATTGGCGTGCCCTAATCCAAGGCAGACTTAAAAAACAGGTTACGTGACAGCAATCTAATTCAGCCTGGGATGGACTGTCAGGGCTAATTACACGTGATTCAGAAAGTGCGCCTCAGTGCCGAAAAATTTAATTTGCTATTGATTTGCTACTTAAATGGCTCACGTCCATTCTTATCATTATTACATGGAAGCCACAATGCCAATATGCAGAGAGACCCCAACACATCAAAGCAACAAAGTCCAGACTCAAGGTGCTTTCTTTAGCTAAATAAATAAACCTCAATAAGACCGTCGAATTAATTCCTCTCCGTCAACTCGACCTTACAACACAAGACCTTATTCTGTCAGTCGCAGTGCGGGACAAGAAAGCAAGCTGATTAATATTCATGAAAATTAATTTAACTATACTTCTGTTTCTTAGTGACTTTATACAACCCTTTCATATCCGTTCGGACATTAACCTAACCAGAAGATATTTAATTATTATAAGAAAATTCACAATAAACATGCGTCATAAACAGGCCAAACAAAAAAGTATAAATTTGCTACATTTGTAAAAATATAAAACAGTAAGAATAATTATAAAAGTGATACATTCCAAGTGATTTGCAACTGTAAAAGTAAATATATTTTACATACAAAACTGTGCTGACATCTACATAAATTGTTAAGACTAATAAGTATAAGGATTCAGACAAATTACCTGGGGGTAGACCAAATAAAATATATTGGTACACAGGTAAATATTGGGCTTAAAATGCTTTGACAGTCTCTGTCACTCTGAATTGCAGCTGGCTTAGCCTTATGGGAATCTGCAAATGTTGTTTCTTCAGTATTTTATTGTGTTGATTTCACTTTTAAAAGTTTTAACAACAAAACCTGCTAGTTTGTTTCTGCCAACTTCTTCCTACCCCACTGCAACACTACAGAAATCTGCAGAGGTTAAACTTCAAACAAAAAAATCAAACCATACTACCACTTGACAACAACGTTGATTTGCTGGTCAGGCAATAAATGCTGTCTTGTAAATATTTCGAGGAGGTAAGCAGTGTATTGAACAGCACTTCTGAGGAAGTGTGGGGGAGAACGGCATGTGTTTTCGAGGCAAGATGAGGCAGCGGGTGACGCTTGGGTGCCTGTGAATCAGAATTAGTGGCACACATTGACTAGTATAAG
>JAZGTK010019652.1:0-11301 GCA_036877625.1 Ambastaia sidthimunki
CGTTCAGAGAGACGCCCTCCTTCACAAGCACCCTGTTTGACTCCAAACGGCTTTTATTAAAGAAGATTCATAAAACCTTCCAAGCCATGTTTTTTTATTTGGTTGTCATTTCGTCTTCCCAAATGACAGTTTCTGCTCTTCCTGTCCTTCACAACAAATCAAAACATCTGCACTGCCATACATTTTTTATTTTCATACTTTTCTGTCAGACATCTACATATATCTTATTTAAAGTCATTGCAAATAAAGCTTTACTTAATGATAAATATGAATCAAAGTTTTATCTTGATGAAAACTGAGTGCTCAGATCAGAACAGCTGCTAGTGAAATATGTGATCAATATTAAATTTGTTGGCAGGTATTAGCTACCCAGCTCTGCATGAGGAAAGAGTTTTGGGTATTGGGTATTTTTACGTATTTGTTTATTTGTTTTGTTGTATTTTTGTTCTGAATCTGAATCTTTTGCTGTTTTAGCAATTATTTATTACACTGGTAAAATTAACCTATGTTCTGCCTAACTTGTTTTGCACTTTGGCTTTCTTTCTTTTATTTGTAAAAGAATATTATATTTTTCATGTTTTGCTCATTGCATCTTTTATGTGTAAAAAATAACTGAACACAGGGCCTCATAGTACAAGTACAGCTTTTTTTCCAAATGTGATTAAAATTAATCACAATTAAATCTGGAACTGTAATCTAGCTAAAAAGTGTCTATTCAGAAGCTAAAATAAGACAGTTTTAATGTATTTTTTGGTTACTACACTACACACTACAATTGCCATACATAAGCACATTCCATAACTTTTATGATTTTACTATTTCTTTTAAATGTGTAAAATAGCAATAATACAGAATCACTGCAAAATCAAAGATTGACGTTTAGCAGAAAGTTCAGCGGGCTCCAGATGTCTCAAAGTCTTTATAGCCAGATATATAATAAATATAGTCTATATTAACCAAACATATTGTTCAAAGAAGCTAAACAACCCATGAAACACAGTGAAATGACACACGGAAAGTAATCAAAATCTGTATCTGTTTCAGGACACACTGGGTGGAAGGTGCTACTCTGGCTTTTAAACAGTAAATGTCCACAGGACGAAAAACATGTTGACTCTATCTCTGTCCAATAGGATCGATTGTGGTCTACTAGTTGTCCACAAACAGTCTGCAATCCTTTTCAACCCAGCTTTGGGAGAAGCATTGAACGTCATAGAGGTCACTGTTTAAACAAGCTTATTAAAATGGAGATTAAACAGACATTTGAGATTGCAATAAATGGATGGTTTATATTTTATATATTTCAGCAACAAGTATAAAAAAAAATATATCTTTTTCACATATGACCATAAGTTAAACCAAAAATATTTGGATCACACTTAATGAATAATGAATAAATGTCATTAAATTAGATATCAAAACAAGTGGTATTTGCAAACAAATGGTGCTAGACCTTACAAACTTTTTCTGAGCTGTATTTGCAATTACTTTTAACAAGTCAATTCCCCTCACACAGTTGTTCTAGCAGAGTAACCACTGGTGCAGTTCATCACATTAACTATAAACACTTCCAACTATCCAAACACTTTTCCTTAATTTTCAAAACTTAATCTGTGGCTAAAGCGTCTAAACACGACATTGTTTGGCCACAAAACTCAAATACATTTTACAGCTGGTCATAAACAGATCACTACATGACATCATTATATTTTGCAGCTTTTAAAGGACGTCTGCCCTGGCCTGATCACTGTATATTGGTTGAATCATGGTTGCCAAGGTGTTGTTATGCAGTTGTCCAGGTTTTTGAGTGTTTTTTTAAATGACATGGCATTTGTTAATGGTAATGTGTGCACTAGCAAACACCGCTGATAAGGTTTGATAATATTATACTACAAAGATTATTACCAAATCTATTGCAGCAGTGGTTTTAAAATTGTCAGTTGCAGAAGTTTTTGTCTCTTAGCTTCCATTTATCGCAGTTATTAAGTAAAGTTGGCAAAGTGTGAAGCAATTAGTGGTATTTATTTCCCAGTCATCTGCGACTACTCATTCAGGAACATTTTTGTTTCACCACCCAATAATCCCACACCAATATCATTCTCCATTTTCTTTAACCTTCAGTACTGTCGAGACTTCCAATTTCCTATCTTTATATTGATAACCTTCCTCTTTAATTGCTTTCCCATCATCCTCTGTGTCACAGGGAATGCAGGCTGTGTTCATATCAGCCTCTCCCTGGGGCCGGTAGCGTCCATTTTAAGGTGTGACACGTGGATTCTGTCTCCCACGATACAGCGCGCTCCCGTTCCTCCCTATTTGACTTGCTAATCAAGTGTGAAGGATGATCCTGCAGGCCGCGGAGAGAGCGTCAGTCACATCATAATAAGACACAGACACGCGGATGGACCTGTGTGTGAAAACTGCCATTAACCTGAAGGTGCAACATAGTGTGTAGAGTGATGATGAGCAAGTTCACGGATCAGAGACTCCAAAAATCCTTGAATTGCAGGGTGCTGCATTTTAGAGTCACATGTGCGACCAAAGTGATATCTAACCACATTATTGTTTTTAGATTACAGATCGCTTGCTAGCTTTGTCATCTCCTTTGCTAATAATCCATACATGCAGAAGTGTCCCATATGCGCTCTCACAAAGCATTGTTTTATTAGATAGACAGATGTTTTTTCACCTAGCATGTCCTTATCTTATGTGGTGGCAAATTAGGAAATGGTTTATGACAGAGAAAGATGGCCTACTTTTGATTCAAGATTTGCAGGTTAGTTTACAGATATTGTGGCAATTTTGTATCGGTTTTGTATTTAGTCCAACAGATTTCTGTTCAACAGCATAAAGTCTGTTGCACATTATTTACAAATTACTTAAAAATTGGTTTCGGAACAACATGAGGGGAGAAAAATAACAATTTTTATAGCTCCACAAACTTTTTTTTTCCACAGGGGCAAACAGACAGATCCTGGGAGACCAGGAGACAGTTTACCCCGTCTCAGGGAAAACATGAAACTGTCAATATTATAACCCATATAGTAAAGTAAATTACCTGTTGGTTATTCCCCAACCTAAAATGAAATTCCACACCTCTCTCTCTCTCTCTCTCTCTCATCTAGAACGCTAGTTATTTGCCACGGTTCATTTTGGTTTAATTACTGTTTGTGCGCTGGTTGTTTGCGTCTGTACAGCGCGTACACAAAGCTGTATAGTATGAAGGCACATAAACTGTAATGACCAATCCTGGCTTTTGAATTAGTCGAAGCCTATATTAAAACGTTTAGATGATGGATGCCATAAAAGTTAGAGCTTGTGGTTGCAGGGATTCTTATGATAATTAAAAAGCCATTTGTCTGTATGACTATGTTTTTGCAATGAGGACAACACAATTTGATTAAACTTGGGGGGGTCAATTGGCATATTAAACAGTCATTTTGGTGCTCATACAAGGCAGGATTATTAATAAGAGAACATTAAGTTTTACCCTGTTCTTTTCTATCACATGTAATTTAAAAATTTTACAGCATTTTGCTTTCCTAAAAAAAACATGCTATGCTTGCAGTTCTGTCACTCTAGCAAGCAACTGCCGTTGTTTTGGTCAGTTTAGCAGACCTGTAATAAGGCCGACAGGCTGAATTGGTAGCTGTGTGTGAAATCTTTTTGTTATGACAGTGCTGTAGTTAGGGTGTGAAGCGAATAAAGGCAGTTTTATTCATTTTTCCCCCTTCTGGGTTCATCACAGACTAAAATACTGTCTGTATCGCTCAGTTCGTGTCCTGCTTTTGTGACCAAAATAGCCCTATCAGGTGTCAGACCTTGAGCAGGGGGGCAAACAAAGTAACCAATAAAAGAGAAAACCTCCCTCTTTTACTTCTGACAATTTTAAACCTGTTACTTTTAAGCTTTATCTTTGCTTTCTAAAAGAAGTGCATTAAACAAAAAAATACAAGCAAATAAAAGACAAGACACTGAGTCATTTCACAAGGACAAAAACAGCCATCCACTGCATGCATATGTAGGTGCTGGGATTGTGGAGCATTTGTAGGTTGTTTTTACAGCACTTGCTTAGAATTTAAACTTGTCATCCAATTGAGAGGCAAAAGTCACAGATTGCAGCTTTAATGTCTAATGACAGTTGCTATAATGTGTTACATTTTGGGAAATACTAAAGTGTTTCTACACAAGGGGAATGTCAGATAAAAATCTTAGTTAGATTGTAACATTTCACACCTCGAGTAACACGTATAGAAGAATGAAGGAAAACAGAAATTTTAAGCGAAATTAAATTTGACAGAAATCATTATGCTCTCATTATAAGAAACATTATAAGAAAAAATGTGATTGAGAATAACTGTGTAGTGTATGTATAGTGTATTATATGTTTAAAGCTTTGCTGATGTGTGAAAACTACACTGGTAAAAGTACAAAGAAATACACAATGGCTCTTTGTTGTTTGACTGTTTCTTTTGCTCGTGGTTGTCTTTAAGAGTTTCTTCACAGTGGGCCTCTACCTGAATTCCCATCAGCAGTGAATCAGCAGTTGATGCTGTGATGAAGACGAAGACATCAATACATCGGTTGGTGCTGAAACAGTCTCAACAAAACAATACAGATGCTGCACAGGAAGACATAAAAAATATGCCCCACCCATCATGTTACTTCCAGGGGACCAAAGCCATGTTTTACCAACCCTGGCTGTGAGGCAAAAAATAAAATGTCTAGCCATTTTAACATCCAGCCCGGATCATACATCATCTGCCAATGTACAGAAGGAACAATGAGACAGAGGAAAAATCATGCATCTCCATTTGACAGATTCGCTTGTTTGCGAGGCGTTTAAAGGCATCTGTTTTCCATTTGATAGATTCAAAAGCAGACACAGGCGTGTTTGAGCAAGGGCATGATTCCATGTCCTTTCATTTGTCCAAGAGAACAGCTCTCTTGACTGACTGATCTCCTTTTACTCCACCAGTACTTAAAAAAATGTAATAAACAAATGCGTCTTACAACAAATGATCCATCAGGGTGGCATTTGTCTTTTGATTGCACTTGTGCAGAGAAAAGAGCATCTATACTCACACCTTTCTCAATGCAAGGCAGAAAACAAGCCTACAATTAGAATCTGATTTATTGCATTCCGAAACAATCACGCCGAGACCAGGGCTGGAAACAAAGGCCAGCGGTGAAATATTCACAAGCTATGTTTGCGTGTTGTGATTTAAAGCTAAGGATATCACTCACACAAAAACACACCTGAAGGGTAAATAAACAGATGGCTATTGGTTGCAATTGTGTGCACATGACTTTATATTTGCCCCATAAACCTGACATAAGCTTTTTAAATACGGTGTAAATTTACAGTCTGCGTTACAGTGAAGCATCTACTGTATATCTGGAGCCTTTCACAGAGTACCATAACCTGGGTATTTGTATTGTAAACCTGTCCATTGATATTTTATTGTAAACCTGGACTTGAACCTGTTGCACCAGCATGAGCACCATGGCTAAAGGTTTGTCCACATACTCTGACAGAACAGAGCAATTTGTGTGCTCAAGTGTCTAGTTAGAGGTTCAAAGTTAGGGTTTGTTATTGGTGTTGCACTGCTAAATTAATTTTCTCAGTATGTTTCATTTTTTCAGTTAAAATATCTAAGCATCTTTAAAAATGTAATTGCATGGGACATTAAGTTGCTTTTAAGTATTTTTTATTTCAGGTTTGTTTTCTTGTTTTAAGCATAAACCGACAAACTATAAACAAGCCAACTGGATCTGAAAAATTAGTAATTATTAGTTACAGTTCAAGACCATGTTAAAATCATCAGAAAGATCACATGGAATGTAAGGTTATCCACTAACTTGTGAAGTCCACGCCATCTTAATTACCAATGCTGTCATTAAAGCAAAATGAATGCTAACAAATACTGAATTTAAAGAATAAATCCTCAAATTAACGTTGATTTTTCAATTCAGTTTTTTACTCAAGCTGTTACATTATTAATATAATTGTTATGGAAATTTTCTCTGACTTATGTTCCCCCATTATATTCTCTGAAAACAAGTTGTACCATTTTCTACAATTTGCATCTCCAGCACTTTAATTTACTGTAAAGGATGTACATATTTTACCTGGAAACCAATAACAAAAACACTGATAAGGAATATGATTTCTGCAGCATGAAGGACAGACAAATCATTAAGGTTATTTCTCACGCCCTGAATAAAGAGTTTGCCTTCGATTCTGCCAATGGCTTCAGCTCGTTTCACTTGATAGCGAGCGTCTCGGGTGAACTTCTACCTCACAATTATCATTAAACTGTCAGGTAGGATTAGAGCCTCGTAAGCTTCCGTGAGTGATCAGCGCCCGAAGGAAAAAGCCCAGGAGACATCCGAAGGAATCTGAGGCCTAGTATTACCGAAATAAAGGGTAGGCAGACGGTGAGTTAAAGCCATGGGAACCTGCTAGGATTGTGAATACAACCTTTCCTTTACAAAACCTCTCTCCCCAGGATCACTGTAAGCTTTCAGGATACGAAGTACGGATGTAGAGGCTTTATTAATCCCGTAAAAGAGCTGCTTCTCCGACAGGAATGAGTGCAGGAAGTTGTGAGAGGCATGAGAAATAATGTTCTGATCTTGTCAACAAACACGTCGGCAGAATAAGACATTTAATAGACATCTGAAGCTTTTATCGTTTGATCCATTGAGCGAAACATCAGTAAATGGATCAGTAGTTGTGTAGTGGAACATTTTTGGCCATAATTCACAAAATATATTGTAGTAAATAGTGACTACTTCAAATAAACATTGAAATGGCATTTGGACTTATTTTTCTTGTAACATGAAAAATTTCTGAATTCAACAGGGCAACAGAACAGATGCAGGGCTGATGCAATTTTCTATGGACCAATTTCTATGGACCAATAATTTTCTAATACCATCACCCACTGCAGGTCCTGACCATAAAGGTGGTCTCATCATATCCCAATGAATATGCTTGTTTAATTTATTATTTGCTGTCAACATTTAAGGAAAATAAATATTAAAATAAATTTTATTTTATAAGTGTTCATTTTGTTCAAATGTGTGGGGGAAAAGACTGTCTTATTCTTTGTTCTCACATAGATAAAAACAATCAACATAGATTCTGTCACGTTCATTTAAATTCTCAACAAGCTCTTTACAAAAAAAACATTCAACAAGCTCTTCACAAAAAAACATTCAACTGAATAGAAAAGGCCACGGACAGGAATTGACAGAAGCAATTGATTTGCCTGATGCAATCAATACCATCAATCCAGTACCATCTTAAAACCTGATATGATTAAACAAGAAGTGGGTGGGGGGCTGACATGCCCCTGAATCAATAAACTGCGGTAAATGCTTCCAAGCACAGTCGCCATGCTATGAATTCAGACCACTTCTAGAAGGATTTCTCCTCTGAATAGCACCACTCACCACAAGAGGAGCTTGCCAGCATTTATGGATCACAGGGTTAAAAGGGGATGGATGAGTAGGGACTTTGGAGACAGTGAGATGTCAAAGCATTAAGTCTCGACTGTCAGATCTCTTATAGGAGCACTCTAAGATGGCCCCTCTCCATGGTCCAATGAAAGGGTCACACAGTGTCAGTCAGAACATTCTAGAATATTCTAAACATCGGAGCTTTACAGACGTGTAGTGGAAAGCAAACCAGAGGTCACTGCTGTTTTTTGTAACTTTGTTGGGTTGGGTTATTAGCATATTAGCTCAGTTCCAAAACCTAGCAGGCCTACCAACCTGTATACCTGGATAGCATTTAAAAGCATAAACACTCACAACATGAGGGCTGTTCATAAAGGTATGTTAGGAACATTAGTCTGCCTTTTAAAATATCTTATGTTTGTCAAATTCAATGGAAGGATGTGTCCTTGGATCCCAAAATGCATTTTGATAAGCACAGTAAAAAAATATAGTAAATATGACAGACTAGATAAAATAAAAATGACATACTTATATTCATGAATTACTGAGTACCTTGATGTTTTGTTTGGACTAATAAAGGAAAATTAACTCTTTCCACAATATTTGTGTACGCTTTTCATTTTAATACTTGTTGGATTGTTGTTGGTTGTTAACAACATGCTAATGTCAATCTCTACTAAAATTAAATACTTTTAAGACTTATGCTCTTCACAATGTATACAGTACATTAGAAGTATTATAAAAGTTCCTTTGGAGTGTTCACATATATGAGAAAATTCTGACCACTGAAATGAGTCGAGGAAAACTAAAGAATTGAAGAAACACATGTTAGTGAGCATATCTTCAGTTCTGAAAGATTTTATCCAAATGCGTTACCTAAGAGCACATTGTTGCTACTAATCAGCATCATGTCTTATCAAAGGCCAGTTTGAGACGTCTTACAGGTCGCCCACAGTGGCTCATACATAGGGCAAAATTACCCACCACTGCGAAAACAACACCCACATTTGGCTGTTAATTTCACACCCTGCTAACAAAAGGCAGCTCCCTACGATATGTAGGCTGTAGACGGCAACACTCAGTAGGAGTTTATGAAACAAAGCTATTGTGTTTTTCATACTAATTATAAGCACAGGGGCAACTTAGATATAAAGCAAGGAAAGCGATGATAAGATTATTACACTGTTAGTCAGATAAGGTGAGGTGAGACCTTGAGCTGGGTTTAGCAGGTCCCTGAAGGAAGCTTCCGGGTATGAGACTGCCAGCAAAGTTGTTTGTTCTTAAAAGCTTTGTTATAAAAGAAAAACAGTGCGGGAGATTACGGCACTGCCTATCTGTTACTGCACGGAAAAACATCCTCAGCCATTTATGTGTTTGAAGTTTGAAGGTAATAGACTGCTGGGACGATGTTTGTGTTTTTTGATGGCTGTTGAGCGGTATGACAAAAAGTTCTTTGTGCGTTGTGTCTTCGGCCATCTAGTCTACAACCATCATTTGGGGAATATTACTTTTCTCGTATTGCAAAAAACAGATTTCCAATCCCACTTCTCAACATCTCTTTGAACTTGTAACCTAATATTTAAAGACCACCTGTTGTTTGTGTCCCCATTTGTTTCATTTTACAAGAACAAAGTTTGAAAATCACTATAATAAAATTTTTTTACGAAACATTCCATTTCGCCAGTGTTTTGAAAGGACAAACCTGAAAGCGATAAAGCAGTCCCAAAAAACTTTTTATAGAGTTTGAACTCCCTGTGACAACAGTGTGTTTTTATTGCAGTAGCAATTCTTTAATGGATACTTCACAAGTGCTTTCAACAAACAGCATTCAGGTTTAGCACAAAGAAAAGATGCAGCGGTGCTCAGACTATATATTTAGTCCCTCCGAGATCCACCTCTGTGCTGGCTGGAGAAAGCTATGACAATTGCCGGATTTGTAAATGTTCATGAGCAACAACAATGTGGCTTTCTATAAAAAATGATGTTTCATTGACAGAGCTTCAATCCTTACTGGAGTGTCGTAAACAGCCACACGATTGTGCGACAAAGACAGTTTAGAATATAAAGAGTTGTGACTATCAGAGAAAAGAAGGTTGTAAATATTTTACAATAAAGAGTTTGAATTACAAAAACTGCATGAGCAAAAACAAGAAGGTCACTGTGTATACACACATTTTCCATGTCTTTTTCATTTGTTTATAATTTCTGACTATGGATTTTTTTTTCATTTAACAGAAATTTCTACTGCATGTGAGGTAGTAATCTTTTCAATAAATAAATTTGATTATTATAACTATTACAGAACAAATGTTTTCAATGTTTGTGAGTGAATTTTACTTACAAAGCAATATCTATTCAGACTGATTATATTTAAAAAAAAGAAACAGAAACGGCTAGAAAAGTGTAAAATTCCCTGTTATTTTTTAGATTTTTTCATAACGGCAGAAACCAGGAACATAGATTCCTGTACAATACATTGCTTGCACAGTAATTATAATTCAAAGGAAATGACATTACTGCAGAGAGACCCGTCCCTAATTAGTGTCTCCAAAATAATCTTTTTAAATATAGCCTTCGTATTGTTTTCCTGGTTGCAACAAGATTCTTTGGCCCTGAGAAAGAGTTTATAACCACCAGGGAACGCAACACTGATCAAAGCATTCAGCAAGTGATCAAAAACGCTAAAGGTCCTCATGGTGCAGACCATGTTCTCCAGTGCATGTTGTCCCAGGTATAAAAAACAACGCTAATGATGCAACATCATATTCTTCTCTGTGGATCTCTGTCATTCTCATCTAACACTGTGTGACATGAAATCCCATGAGCCTCAGGCACCGGAAACCAATCCATATTTCAACCATGATTTTAAAAGCAAAGGCATTTGTACACTCGACCGGCCTTTCTATTTCCTCTTGTTATGAGGGAGAGTCATTGAACCTGGCAGACACAGAAGATGGTAGCCTGTTTTTCCTACAGCAAAAGAGTAAGAGAATAAAGGAAATGAGAGACTTACAAAAGAACAGAAAGCCAAAAGTTGGATAAAAGGTGAGACACAAATCCCTTGAGCTTGATGTAATAATGGTTGTGGAGGTTTTGATAATGCAGGTCTGGATCTCCTGTCCTGACTTTGCCCATTTTAAATATCTACATTTGACATGCAACTATCGTAGATGCACGTTTAGATAAAAGCATCTGCCAAACTCATACATGTAAATGTTAAACATGGTAATGTAGGTTAATTTGCATTCAACTGTTTTACAAGACTACCATTTATACTGACTATATAATAAATACTTACTCTTTACTTTCCACGTGCTTCATTTCATACTCAGTCACTATCCTTTTAGTGATCTGAATATCACTATATGGCATTTTTATTTCGATCAACTTCAGCCAATTGCATGGTGTGGCCAAAGCCAAGCATGGAACTCTGGCATGATGGGATGTGTAATTAAATGTATGCTTGATAAATTTTGAATATTGGTGAAATTAACAGACAGCAGTGTTGCCATGACTCCCTTTTAGAATGAAATAAATTGCATTTTGTGGGTAAGTGAGTGAAATATGTATGCACGGCCGAAATCCATTAACGTTCGCTACAGAAATGTTCCTCTCATCAAGGGAGCTCAACCTCTGATTCAAATAAACCACTTCAGCTCATCTATTATTCAAACTGAAGTTCCATCTACAAATTTATTCATCTACGCTCTTTGGTAAATTGAAAGGGATGTGGAAGAAGATAGAAAGGCGGGGAAAGAACAAAATGATTGTTCTGTTCGGTGGCAAATTTGTTTAATATTAAAGTGGGAATTTGGATGTCCTTATTGTATGGAC
>JAZGTK010019653.1:0-11301 GCA_036877625.1 Ambastaia sidthimunki
ATTTAATAAATGTTAAGAAACCACTCCTTAACCATTACTTGTAAGATAAATCTGTATAAGGTTTTGCAAGGTTTTGTTAGTCTTCTGTATACAAGTTTTGATCTGCACATTGTTTCAACTGTTTAATTTTCTAAATTAGCATAATGTTAATTGACGTTAAAATGTGCTAGCATCATGTTAATTGATAACTTCATATAAGAACAAATGTGCTAGCCCCACACTTAGTCACACATGATGTCTTTCATTATCCTGCCAGCTGCATCTGGACTGTATCAAAACCAATTTGTGAGGAGACTGAATGGGACAACCCTGAGACAGATCGGTGGGAATATGATGAACTTTCCTATTAAATTACCTACCTCCAGCCTAGTTAAAATCTATATTTTTGTTTCCTGCCTAGTCACAGCAGTGTGATGTTATAGCTGCAATTAATTACATTATGCTTCTGGTACCATCTCTGTTTGTAACATTCTTCAGTGCTTGACAAAATCAGACCTGACAGTTTTACATCGATATATAATTATGAATCATTATTATCAGCTCTGTTTAAATCTAAAGTTACAAATTGCAGCATTAACATGCCATTGGAGAACTGGCCCTCCCGACTGAGCCTGGTTTCTCCCAAGGTTTCTTTCTCCATCTATACATTGGAGTTTTGGTTCCTTGCCACGCCGCCCTGTTGTTAATACTGTTTCTAGCAAAATTATATTACAGTCCTAAAGACTGTACTGTTTTGTTATTTCTTTGGCTCCAATCCTCTTTTATTCTCTTTCATTGTGCAATGTTCAAGTATTTATTTTGTGAATGTATGCATTTTTTTATGGTATTATTGCCCCTGTGCCATAAGATGTTATTTTTCAATGCGTCATCTCCACATAAGCTGGAATGGCATATCTTGCCTAATATGATACCTATGTCTTAGAAGTACATAGTGTTGTTTTAGTAGGCAGTATGAATACATTACAATCTCATAGAGCATCTTATTTTTCAATCTCATAGACCATCTCAAAATCTCATTTTGTAATATAATTTTGCTAGAAACAGTATTAACAATTTAGAAAAACATGATATACTATAAACTTGTCTGCAAAATAAGCCTTTAAACACTGTAGTAAAAAAGTAATATTGATATCTCTGTAGCACGCTAAAACGATCGTCATCTCGTTTGCTATCTTTTCATTTATTGCCTACAGCTTCAATGTATATTAGACAACGTTAACTTCGGTAACAGCCGAACCCAGAGTAAGCTTGTTCTAATTTGTACGTAACTGTATTCGGAGGGTAGTATTTCTTTACTAGTGTTAATGTTGGCTGTATTTTGGATTGCTTTGATCCAAGTTAGTTTGATAGAATAAGTTACATGTAAGAATAATTCCTGTTCAAAAGACTAGTGTTGTTGGTTTGTATTCAACTACATTGAGCAAAAATATTGAGTTAAATTATAAAAATTACAGCAACAATTTCACAATACACAGTATATACACGTGCTGAGTTCAGTCTGGTCTGTAGAAAATTAATATGTTATATGACTGATGACGTTGGTTTTTTTAGGTGTTTTAGGTGAAAAACCAGTAAGCTACATTCATAAATGGATGATCAGTTTTGAGGGGCAAATAATCTGTGAGAGCATCCAGCCAAGTTTCCTGTCTGGTTCTGCTGCTGTGTTTTAAACTTACTACAATTTCAATGTGGAGTACCAAGTGGAGGCTGCATGCACTTTAGAATTTATTTAAAGGTTAGATGCTTAGATTCATATATTAATGTCTCTGCACATTCTTATGTAAACTTTTACCCACACTAATTCTGAATGTATGCATTTGTTTTTCGGGCGTTTCATTGGTATAAAAATCCTCAAAAAGGCACCAAGGGTGGACGCAAGAAGAAATCGTTTAACACTCGGGTTGCCAGTCTACTTGAAACAAATGGACTTGAGTCCAAATGGACTTGAGTGGGACTTCATGTAAGTGAACCCAGTCATTGAAATTCATATTCTCTCATTTCTCTCATCTCACTCATTTAGTTTTTTTCTAGTGTTATATAAATGTTGTTTATTCAGTTGAACAAAAGTGAAGCTTAAGTTTCAAAGGTGTAAAGCACATTTTGGTTAAACTGCATTGAGTTAGATTTTTTATGTTTCAAAGCTATTGCATTGTGCATTGTATTTAAAACATGTTTTATAGCAAATCAATGAAATATCTAGAAAAATTATTCCACCTCTTTTCTTAGTAGTCAAATAAACAATAAACTGTTATTGCTGATAGTAATTTACTGTTAATGTAGAAAATAACAGCTTTATGCTGTATTTCCAAAAACAGTAACAAACTGTACATTTCAGCAACAGCAAGACACTGGCAGTAGCAACCGTGCTGCCAGTTAGTTACTGTTTTTTAACGGGACAATTTTTAACAGCGTACCTTTTTATGTTAATGCAAGTCTCCTTACAAAATAAATTGCAATATTTGTTTAAAAGTACTCGGAGATAGGGCTATGCAATATATCGAATTTGTTCCGAATGACACGCGCACTTCTGCCGCGTGAGAGATGATGAATATCAGTAAGCAGGAGAGTATTTTAACATACTGTCCTATGTTCATTCATGTTAACTTTGGATAAAAGGCACATTTTAAGGCAGGGAGATGATGATTTACTCGCGCTTCGTTGCGGCTGTGTTGAGTCTGCAGGGGCGGTCTATCCGCTATAAAGAGCACAACAGCATTTAATGTTTGAATTTCGGGATTAAAATAATCTATTTTCTATCCTCACAAGCAGCTCATTATGACTCAGAATATTAGAGAGCTTCACACAGCCTTGTGAGAATAAGATCAGTGCGACGCAGGTGACGGAGAGCACACTGATGCACTACATGCTCAGCGACAGTCAGAGATGCCGGTGCAGCTGTTTGTGGAATTACATTTTAAAATAAAGACAGACTGTTTGAACCGGTGATTTCTTTTTTCGCGTCTGTTGATGTATTTCATAATTTGATCTGAGATGAAGCAAATACATTTGTGCGGGAATTTCTCGCATTATAAAAGTTAAACTTGCGGGAATGGTTTAAGCTACGCCGAAATTCAAGCCCTGCTATGTTATATGGGACATTTGAGTATTTACTTATTCGGTTATTTTAAGTGACAGGAAGGGATGAAGGAAAATTTCACGTTCGCTGTTTTTTAACAGCAATTTTCCAAAGTCAATGAGTAATCGTGTTAAATAATCATGATTTCGATATTAACCAAAATAATCGTGATTATTTTTTCATAATTGAGCAGCACTACTCGTAGAGCAAATTAAGAAAATATGACCAAAATAATATAAACAGCGTCACCCTCTGAGTAAGATGGCTACTTCGTGATAACAATGCATGATAACTTTTTAACTATATTCCTAAATGTAAAAAAAAATATTGTAAGTACTCAAATGTAATTCACTGCTTGTATTTAGTTGAGTAACATGATCTAGCTCTCTATCTGTCAAAAAATGTATTAATATAAACAAATAACAATATTTTTACAAATAATTCTACAACTTTCTACTTTAGTTTTTTTAAATGGGATTAGTAAAAATAATAATTAATAATTAAAGTTTGCTAAAGAGAGTTTGAGGGTAAAGGGTTACACCAAATTCTTACACACAGTCTATGGCACGTGTGACCCAAACAGCCTTTAAGTGAGGTAATCTCTGAAAAGTGAATGTGTTTATTGGTGCAAGTTGCGGCCCCAGTAACTGGCCTTACAAAAAAAAAAGATTACAAAAAGACTGGTTGTTTGACATCTTTAGTAGGTTTAAAAAATGAGGTTAACAATGTTTAAGCTTAAAATTATCATTTTCTGTATTTGTTTAACCTTGATTATGAGACTAGTATTGTTGTTTTCTAAATAAAACATACTTTGCAAAACCTTATGCAGATTCACCTTTCATGTAATGGTTACTAAACATTTATTAAATAAGACACTGTAGAAGTAAACATTAAAGGGAAAAAAAAACACAAATGTACATTTCTTATCCTCTTCATGCATTTATGTAAAAACCCAAAGATTCACTCACTCACTCACTCATTCACTAATAATTAAATAATTTATGTTTTTTTATAATAATATTTAATATTGAATAAATAACATCCTTTTGACTGTTGCTATGAACACCTTGGCTTTTTCTTGTCAGAGGTGAATTGGCATGGAACCCCTGCGTTAAAATGCTTTATTATTTGTTTTAACAGAGTCTATAGATCTGGTAGAAGCAAACCTTAAGAGGTGTCAAAATAAACATTTGAATACCCTTACTTCCCTAGTCAGGAAAAACAGGTTGGGGTGTTCTTTAACCAGGAAACTAGATAAAGACACAATGCTAACCCCTGATTAAGTAATTTCTTATATTTGTCAAAAACGTCATTCTATGATTAACTAGGCATAGTGCACACATTAGATTCATTAACACAAAAAATATACTCCTCATTCTGGCCAGGTAGACACTGTAAAAAATTACAGACACCTGAACTAACATTGATTCTATTAAAGTAAGGAAGCGACTCACACTCTCTTAGTTCCTCAGTCAGGAAGAACATGTTGGAGGCGTGGTCTTTAATATTATAATTATTTTAAAAAATTATAATAAAAAACTAGATAAAAATACAGTATACCAACCATTAACCAGATAACGCGTTTTTTTATTTTAGTCAAAAACATTATATGATCATCTAGACTATGATCATCTAGTGCATGCATTAAAGTCATTAACAATTACATTAAAGACATTCTTCACTTTGGATAGGTGTGCACATTGGCATTTACACACCAGAAGGAAATAGACAGAATGGAGACCCTTGTGTTGTTAAATGTTTAATTCTTTGTTTTAATTTGTAGACTTTAGGTCTGTTAGAAGTAAACCATTAGAAGTTTCAACAAAGGACCCTCTACTTCTCAGTCAGGAAGAACAAGTCACGGCATGTCCTTTAATTAGAAAGTTGCTGAAGACACCTTGAGATGAAATGGAGAACTAAAGTCTCACATCTACTTTCATAATTTGTCTAAAATGTGAACACTGGAAGTAACCCAGCTCTAACAAGTGTCAACACACACTTATTTCCCCTATCAAAACTTTCATGCATTAACACTTCCTTACTCAGATCCAAAGGTGGGGTCAGTTTCAAAGGTTACAGCAACATACTCTTTAGCATTTAGAGACCTCCTTCAATATAACGCTTAGCAAGCTAAACCAATAAACTTATCACAATTAGAATATTTTGCACATCCATTAGTTTTAACATAAGAAATTTGTCAGCTTGTCACAAGAAGTGACTCCAAAACCTTGACTGAATCAGAACAAAATAAAAATGTTACCTTGAAAAAGAGATACAGGCCAAAGAGAGTACAGCTGGCAATAATGGGAAAGCGAGCAGCATCTCTGCTTGTGATGGTCTCTGGCATATCCGAGGAATTCTACAAGACACAGAGAGTCTTTTGTTAGACCAGAGTCCCCACGACAAGACAATAATTAGAATCCAGCCCCGGACGCCAGAAATATCAGTTCTTCCTTGTCACACTGTCTGCTTCGCACACATGCTCTGATCTGCTTTAAATTTAAAAAAAAATTCTCAGGTTTGCAAATGTTACACAATAATGCACAGCATAACAAACAAGTTTGCTTGGAGCCACAATACATAATTGACCAACACATGTGCCAACTCCGGCCCCAGGAGGAGTATATAAAAATTCAGAGCCTGGAATTGACAAAAAATCCACATACAACCCGAAATGGCTGTCTTTCTGTTGGTTGGAGCTAATAAATGTAATTTTGAAAGCTGTCCAAGTCTACTATGTACCAAGTCTGGTAACTGTACACTGTAACCCCTTACTGTAAATTTACAAGCAATTTCTAACAGTACTGTACTGTATTTTCATAATACAGTGTCATGCTGTATATTTTATATTATGGCTGTAAATATACAGCACTTTTTTATTTTTCTCCCGTATGATTCATAATACAGTATTATTCTGTATTCACAATTCAGAGTTGCTGTGATGATGCGAACAGACGTTAACAGAGCTTGAATTGTCAGTGAGATTTCATCGTGCGAATCTGCGTGTAGTTTATAAGCTTTTGTGAGCTCCGGTAGAGTTTTAGACGTCAGTCATCTGGGACGCAGGAAAATAGACGGCGCTGCGCGAGAAGTGCTCGGGACATCTTAATTGAACCCGCGAAAAAAAAACATTAAAATCATCTAATCTGATGATAGATGGACGTGGGTATGAAACGATCGACAGACAAAAGTTCGACTGAGCATTTATATGGTAAGCCCATCTTTTTTCATTCGCATTTTAATGTTGCTTTCACGAATGTAGCATGTTGGCAACCTTAAACTTTGCTAAGTCCGGAACAAAAGTAGTTTTCACCCATTAAAATTGATATATTACATTTTGATATAACATTTGAGATCTTACAATATACAGCAAAATGTACCATATTTTTAGTTCAACCTAGTGTTAATTATTTATTTGTCTTTTCAGGTTGAAGAATCTGATGAATATCAACGTAAATAATGCACAAGTTACATTATAGTTAATAATAGTCCACGTTTATGCTTTATGCTTATGTTATGCTGTCAGTTCTGTGATCATCATTTTGATTCAGTGTTATCATTTTGCCAGCACACGAAAATCCATAGTCATGTTCCTAATGCTAAGTTTAAATGTGGCGTTCCTGATTGCTTCAGATCATTTAGAAATTTTACTGCTTTTAAAGTTCATATATACAGAGATCACAAAAAAGGGCCACAAAGTCTTCATCAGAACAGCTAGGCATTGATGCTTATACTTTAGTCTGTGACATATATTTATGTCAAGAAATATTTTGTGATCTGAAAAGCTTCATTTTACACTTGAAGTCTCATATTAAAGAAGGCACCACAGTGCCTTGCCCATTTACCTGTAGTAAAAGGTTTTCTGTAGCATCATCATTGACCTCACATTTGTCCAGAAATCATCAAAACTCTTCAGCAGAATCGCTGTGTCATAATACACTGCAGTTAAATGTTTCAATCCAGAGGCCTCATGGTGATGGGGATGAATGCAATGTGGCTGAACGCTCACATGCAGTCAGATTTTTTTATTGACTGTAGTGGTCATGGAGAGCAGGTGGAATTTCCACTCATGCCAGATGATGCAGATGAATCTTTGTTTATGAAGAACATGGCACTGTTTTACCTCAAGTTACAGGCAAAACATATTCTCCCATCATCTATGATTCAGTCCATAATCGATGGGCTGCAGAACATACGTGACATTAGCCAATCTCAGTTACTTCACAGGCTAAGTGAAAAATTGACTATGCTTGGAATTTCTGAAAATGATATAAAGAGCGTCATTGATGTTTTGAAAACTGACAAGATGTGGTCGGACTAGATGTGGTCTTTGCCACTCTGGTAAATGACCTTCAAGACCTTGAGGAAAATGGTGTTGTATTAGCTTATGGAAAGCTACACAAAGGTACATTGTGTGCCATAGTTGGGGATAACCTTGGATCGCATTACATTGGTGGCTTTGTTGAAAATTTCAGTAAGAGTAACAACTTTTGCCATTACTGTGAAATAGGCCGCCAAACATTTTGCTTGACACCCCTACCAAAGGCCTTAACAAGAACTGTAAAGTCATATGAGCAAAACATTCATGATTTGGATGCTGGTGGAGCTGAAAGTGTGGTTGGTGTCAAATGTAATTCTGTATTTAATAAGCTGAAATATTTTCACGTTTGCCAGCCAGAATTACCTCCCTGTCTCGAACATGACCTTTTTGAAGGTGTAGTATCATTTGACCTTGTGCTGTACATTGATCATCTTGTGAATCGGGAGAAACAGTTCACATACATTAAACTAAATCGTCGTATTAACCAATTTAAGTATCTTAATGATGCGCGCGATAAACCAGCTAACGTAATTCTCGGTAGTGGAAAATTAAGCGGGCATGCAGTTCAGAACTGGTGCTTGCTTAGGCTTTTACCTCTTTTGGTAGGGGAAAAGATTAATAGTCCAACAGAAAATGAGGTATGGCAGTTAGTACTTCAACTCAGACAAATAGTAGAGCTCATCTGTGCTCCTTCAATTAAAATTGGTCAGATTGCATATTTATCAGTTCTAATAGTGGAATATAAGTCATATAATATAATAAGTCATCCACTTAAGCCAAAACACCACTACATCCTCGTCACTATCCTGAGCTCATTGATCAGTCTGGTCCCCTTATTTGCCTGTGGACCCTACATTTGAGAGTAAGCACTCATACTTTAAAGACTGTGCAAGAAAATTGCCCAATTTTAAGAACCTGAGTGCTACATTGGCAAAAAGACATCAACTTCTGCAGGCTTACCTAAATGCAGGAAGTCCTTTCCCTGAAAGCGTTGTGATAGAGATAGGGACTGAATCTGCACGAACATGCACATTGTTTTGCAGAACAAAGACGAGGGAATTGTATTTGGGAAGATTCAGTTGATTCTTGATTCATGCTTATTCCAATGTTTATATTGTCGCAAAGAAATGTCAGTCTTTTTGTCTTATACTGTAGATTAGGGAATTCACTGCTTGGCATCACAGGATGAAGGCTATCTGTGCATAAGTCAAGACAGCCTACTGGATTACTATCCTCTGCCTGAATACTCCTTGTGTGGCTTGTCAGTAATTGTTCTCCATCATTCCTTCCCAATTCTAGGATAATGTCTGGATTGCAAGAAGTCCTGAAAGATTAGTATAGTATTGTCTGTTGCCAAGCCTTCTCCAGATGGAACCAAGAAACTGGTTGAGAAGCTTGTGGACCAAGGAGTGTGGATGATTTGGTGTATGTAAAAATGATGACATTTCAGAGTTCATTCGACCAAATGCAGAAAACTTCTAAGCGCCTGGAAAAATGAAGGTAGTGTTAATTAAATACAACTCATATTTAACCAGTGCAACATTGCATTACAGTACTGTTTATTATGCTGTAATTTCTATGGCAGTAAATGATTTTTTTTGCATAATCCACAGATAATCGAAACAGCGCAATTGGTTTGCCTCCTGTTGAAGTTCCCCCCTTGGACACTTCTGAAAGCAACTCTGAAAGTCATTCTCCTCCATCAAGCTCCTCAAGCACATCAAATGGCAGCCTGGCATCAACCAGTGCGTCGCAGTCATGGCCTGAAAGTTTCAAAGTTCCCTGGAACTTAATGCCAGATGGTATACAGGGTGCTGTTAAAAATGGCCAGAGACCTTCCCCTGCTGACCGACGACAAATGATAAGAATTCTTGCTGATGAAATGCGAAACCATGACCTAAACCCCTCCAAATCACAGTGCCTTACTGTTACTCGTCAAATAGTGAGGCAGTATCCAAAAACTTTTGCCGACATGGTAGGTGACAGGCAGATTGGGGGTGGATATGAATCTCTTCTATCACAGCTGAAAGTATGTATAGAGCATCTGAATAGAAAAAAATACACTAAGTCAACATAAGATTCAAAGTACTGAAACTGGAACTGTTAGAAAACGAAGTTCTACTGACTCGTATGCATGAAAGAATCTCTGGTGCAGAAAGAGGAGACGTTTGCAAGCTCATGGAGAAGAGCTATTGCCTACAGCGTCATATGATCAATGCATCTCCACCCCCTACAATTGCAGATTTGAAAAGCAAGTGGCTATATCTCTTCACACAGAAGTACATATGGTCATTTTGAACTGCTTACTGATAGAAATGTGAAAAGACACTTGGAATTGTCAGTGCAAGAGTGTGGACCGATCATTATTCAGTTTTTCAAAGGCAACCAACCAATGAAGATGTCTGGAAAAAAATACTTTCTGGAGGTGAAAACGATGTGGCTGCCATTGTCCTACAGCTGCTCCTCGCACAATTCAAGGAGAAATTAGATGGCCTTATCCTTCAGGCAGACGTGAGTCAAGTTATTCAACAAATCACATTATTTGCAACATGTTTTATGCTTTGCCTTTGTTAATGATGTTTGTGATGTCTGTTTCAGGAATTTGCTCCATCTGACGTCCAGCAATCTCTACATCTACCAGAGAGTCCACGGCTAATAATTCTTGGTATGTAAAAATTAAGGATTTTCATTTATGTTTCCAGCCCAATTCAGTCTGTGTCTTGAAATGTTACCAATAATCCAAATGTTTAAAACAAAATGAGAAAACATGTAAAATGTGAAACTGTGAGGAGTTCAATGTCACCCAAAATTAGTTTTGTTAATTGTTTTTTGGAGAATAAAGTGGTAAACATTCTAAATAGGATTTCTTTGCACATGTTTCACAAGTTGTTTTTTACAGTGTGTAACTACACTATATTATTAAATGTTATTAAAAGGGCACCCCCTTCTACTAAAAAAGTCTGACTACTTTAGTCACTTCTGTGACTTTACATCTTAATGCTACAGCATATAATGATATTCTAGGGAATTTAATAGCAAGACTCTTCTATTCCAGCATGACACAGTCTCTGTGTATAAGGCAAGACTGATTCAAAAATGATTAGTCAAAAATAGTCAAACATTTTCAATAGAAGGGGGTGTCCCAGTACTTTTGGCAATATACTGTACAGTATGTGCAGACAACTAATAAGATAGTTGTCTGCACCAATTTAAATGTCTTATTGTATTTTAATTGTCAATTGTCATTTTCAGATCAATCTTTAAGCAAACAGCGCTGGATGTTGAGCATGGAAGGTCAGGTTGTGTGTGAAGGAGTCCAACCCAACTTCATCTCTGGACTTGCTGCATTGTCCGCCTTGTTCTACAATTTCAACCTTGAGTATCAAGAAGAGGCAGCATGGACCCTTGAGTTTGTTCAGAGGTTAGTTTGTTCCTATAGCTCAATTGGTAGAGTATTGCGTTAGCAATGCAAAGATTGTAGGGCTGCCCCCAAATAGTCGACTAACCGTTAGTCGATATGAAGAAGGCTTGGCCGAATACAATTTCATTAGTCGGTTAGTCGCAAAAATCACGTGAAATTACGCAATCGGGCTGCGCAGTCAGTGTATGACATCAAAGCAACGAGAGATCAACGCGATCTCGTGCCTCGCGCTACACCAAAGCGCATTGAGGGAGAGAGTCTGCTGATGCTAATAATTATGACAGGAAAAAAGCCCAAAGTGTGGGATCATTTTAAAAAGTCGAAGGACGACCCTAAAAAGGCTGTTTGCAAACATTTGCCTATCACTCGTCAAAATCGAATATGTCTTATCATTTAAAACATGTAAGTAGTAACGGTAACCACCTCACATGGCCCTTCGTTTTAACAATAAGGACATAAACACATTTGCGCTGTTAAGTTAAA
>JAZGTK010019654.1:0-11301 GCA_036877625.1 Ambastaia sidthimunki
GTTCTATCTGCGGTGGCCCAATCATAATTTGGAATGTACACAGGAGGACCAATCAGGTCTTACCTCTTTATGTTGTTACTGATAAGCCTGTCCCAGTCCCACTGATTTAATACTGCATTATGAGACTTGGTAAATGTGAAGATGTCATTGAAAGCAACAAAGAAAGTGCTATAGATTTCTTGAAAAGCCTAAATATCTTTGTGTTTGACAACTTATTTCACTAGTTCATGCTCGCGTATGCTATCTAGCGATTGCTAATGCTAACTAACGCTAGCTAATACGAATATTATAAAATCTATTTGAGAATTTGAAGGCAGTCATAGGTTTATGTTTTTGTTGCAGTTGTTGTTTTCATCTTTTAGACAATTGCTTGAGTAGCATGATCCATATAATCAAACAAAATAAACAATTATTTACAGTATTCAAGCCTTCTTTCTTGTTACTTGCCTGGAGCATGTTGCTGAAAAAAATTGCTTCTGGATGCAACACTGTACAATTAAAAGCTTAGATATAACATTTTGAAAGATAAAACACATTTGTAAGACATACATTTACCATATTCAAGATAGGCTACATGAGTAAGTTGTAAATATTTCTTAAATTATTGTTATCTTTTCTGCTTTGTTAGATAAAACCTTTTCATTCCAAGGCGATTCACAGTTCTTAGAGTTACAAGGTTCATCTGCAATTGACCTGTTCCAAATTTCCTAATTTCTTCAGAATTTTAATATTTCATATTCATATTTGGGGTGTCTGTAACTCTGATGCTTTAAAGTAATTTGTTCCACTTATCAGTTTTGGTATTTACAATGCAAAAACCTTAAGCCTCAATATCTCAAAACTGGTCAAAACGCAGATAGAACCTTACAATTCTAAGGTAGCGATATGTTTCATAATACTAGCAATGTGTATTTGGGACATGACATCACATTTTACATACCAGTAAAATTATTTTACAATTTTCATGCCCTTATATTAACTGAGACAATACAAAAAAAATGTTACTTTTTAAAGTTAATTTGTTACGCTACACGTGCAAAATATAAAGTGTTATTTTTTTTTACAGTGCATACAAGCATGCACCTCTTTTTATAAACATCTAGTATTTATAAATTGTAATTTATACAATTTATAACTCTAGCTAGATGATACAGCCTTATCTCCTAATACTCACGTTTGAGGATGTTTCGGCTCTCAAGCTCCTCGACAGCTGGTCTTTGACTTTGTCTCCTGCGGAAGAAAACCAAAATCACATTCTGGACCATCTTTAGGTCCAAAAGTGTCTGACAGTCTCTGAGCAGCAACGATCCGGGCATTTTAAATCCCGCTTCCCATCTCGTGTCTAAGCGCCACGGACCATCATATCTAAAGCACTTCCACATTGGGGAAATGTATGTTTATTATTATCTCTTTCAGAAATTCCCTAATTTCACAGAATTAAGCGAACGGCACTTGACCATCTGAGATCGGTTATTATACGAAAGCCTCATGGACATGGAGGATAAACAGCAGAAAACGCCTGTTTGTTATAAAAGAGAATTTTAAAAAACGTGAGGTTCTGATGCTTGGTCCTGAGTTCCCTGAAGTCTCAGAGTGCTATGAGAGTGGGGATCCTTCACGCATCATTTATAAAGGGCTCGGCGCAAGACTGAACTTCTGTCTCTCATAATTTCACAATCCAGCTCGGTTTCCTGCACCCTATCTCCAACACGGACAGCCAGAAACCTTGACGACCAATTAACATTCTCTGACCACATTTCCAAAATAACACGTTCCTGCAGATTTGCCCTTTATAACATCAGAAAAATCTGACCACATCTCATCGTTCATACAACACAGCTCCTTGTCCAGGTCCTTGTCATTTCTAGGCTGGATTACTGCAATGCTCTATTGGCTGGCCTTCCAGCACGAGCACTCAAATCATTACAACTGATCCAAAACGCAGCAGCTCGTCTGGTCTTCAAAGAGCCAAAAAGAGCCCATGTCACACCTCTCTTCATCACCCTTCATTGGCTACCAATTGCAGCATGCATAAGGTTCAAATCACTACTACTCGCTTACAAAACCAACACCGGCTCTGCACCATCCTATCTATCCTATCACCAACTCATTCACATATACACTCCCTCCAGTCACCAAACGAACATCGTCTTGCTATACCATCCTGCAAACATACACAACCACCTACTCGCAGCTTTACATTCAATATCCCCCGCTGGTGGAACAATCTTCCACTCTTGGTTTGTTCTGCCTCATCCCACACCACATTCAAAAAAACTACCAAAAACCCACTTCCTGGAACACCTAACACTAGTCTAACCCTCATAAAAAAAATTTAAAAAACCTTTTCTCCCCTCTCTCAACAGTAATCCACTCGAGCACTAAAGTATGCTAGGAAATTGTATCTATGTACAGCTATGCATATTGTCATCTTGTGGTTGATTGCTTCTTTGTTTTCCTCATATTGTAAGTCGCTTTGGACAAAAGCATCTGCTAAATGCCTAAACGTAGATGTATAAAGTGTGAGAGAAAGACCAAAACAAATACGTCCTTGCAAGAAGTTTAAAAGAAATTTTCCACCAGGGGGTGATATCAGTTGCATATCACGCAATGGCAATGTGGCCTATACATTGTGAACTGGATATGGTCCTGAACCGAATCTTATCTGCACAACAATAACAAGATGTCACAGGCAGCATACCATCATAAAGTAATTATGGAATAAACAGAAGCCAGTATTTAAGCATTATGGGCTTAAAATGTAACACTTAATTGCTTTTTAAATTATCTTTGCAATTTTCTTAATGTGCCCTCCTAATTTTTAAATCAAAACTTGACGCATGCCTCCTTTGAAGTTGCGATGGTCTTTTTCTATATGGCAGGAAGGGGTAAAACTTACCGTACTAACTTTATGAACTCCAACAGCAACACTACCTTAAATAACAGTGTTCATACAAAAAGTAAATTGATATCAAGTAAAACAAATAAGCAAGACGACATTGAAACCCAATTTTTTATTCAACTAAAACAGTGTAAATATTCAAAAACCCATTTAAAAATTAGATTAATCCTGGACAAAGAAATCAGGCTGAAAGTGCAGTTATGTATCACACTTAAAACCTTAAGCAACATCACTAACGACAATTCAAGATTGAGCAAAAGCATTAACAGAAAGCTTTTTGGTAGGGAAAAAATGAATTACTATATAGAGAATTTTGTAGCCAACCACTCAATCACATCATAAACATTTGTGGAACACCACAGAAAGATAGCCGCCAATGTACATACGTAGCCAATCAAATGTAGTAATGGTCTAGACTCGTCAAACCCCACACTACAGCAAAAAGCAAGGCCTTAAAAGACTCTGGGGGGGGGCACGGATGGATTGTGGGTGTAACTTCTCTGGACTGTAATTGTTTTCATGCAATACTTAAAATTAAACTGCACAGTAATCAATAGTACATTGGGATGCAACCTTTATAAGCATTTACTGAATATTCACAGGCTGTAAATGGCCAATTAAACACTGAGATGTGCATTAAAAATTTTCTGCTCTGGAATCTACTCAATAGGACATTAGTCTTGTGATGCAGACCTGGAACGTGACTTTGATTGTGAGGGAGATCGAGACACTGAACATTTTCCAGGTGACTCAGACTGATGCCGATCCTTTTTAGGAGATGGTGAACGAGAAGCAGACTTTGCTTGCTCTTTATTTCCATTCTCCCTTGGGGAAACAGAATGGCTTCTGGACTTCTTACTTACAGGCTTCTCCTTGGATCTGCTTCTGGAATCTCGCTCAGACTTTGCTTTGGAGCAGCTCTTGGAGCGAGATTTGCGGGCATCAGAGCAGGACTTGTGACTAGCTGAACGACTACGTGACTTCTGGGAACGAGAACGAGATTTGGACTTTCTTGAGTTTGACTTTCCTGGGGACTTGGAGTGGGATTTTCTCCTTGACCTAGAACGGGACTTGTGGCCAGACCTGGAGCGAGAATGGCGCTTGCTGCGGGACCTTGACCTAGAAATAGATAGATTAAGACAACATACGCTTTAATGCAACTCAAAAAAAAAATTGGTGCCATCTCTACCGTGATCTGGACCTGGAACGGCTTTGTGAACTCCTGCGGCTCCTGCTGCGAGAGCGGCGCCTGCTGCGAGACCTGTAATTACAAACAACCAATTAGAGAATCGCCAGATGTCCAAAACTAATGTAGATCAAGTTGTCCCTAAACTCAATGCCTGACCTTGACCTGCTCCCAGAATAAGAACGACGCCGCCTAGGCTTGTCCTCTACAAGACGAATTTTCCTTCCATTGATATCGGTACCATCCAGCTTGTCCAGGGCCCTCTTCATATCAGAGTACGAGCGAAATTCAATGACTCCCTCATTTGTTCGTTCTTTGTGGGCATCAGCATAGGTCACCTCTCCAGCCTGACGCATAAAGTCCTATGGATAGGCGAGTATGAAAGATCCATAAAAAAGTGATACCAGAAAGCTTTAAATGTAATGTCACATCTTACAGCAAACTGTCTAATGAATTCAACGGATTCTCATGTAACCTCAATGACCACAATGTAGTGAAAGCGTGAAAAGTAAATTTTGGGATACCTTGAGGTCCTGCCAGCTGCAACGACTGGACAGGTTCTCCACTATCAGACGATACTCGGTGCGAACCGGTGGTCCGTATTTGTCTCTTCCACTTCGGCTCCTGCTGCTGTAACCACTACTGCCTTTAGACAAAAGCCAAGAGACAGGAAATAATCAGTACATGATAAGAGGATCTCCAAAGAGCGCACAGAAGGCAATCTCTTCAGACATCAAACAGCATAAGGCAATGATAAACATACAAATAAGAAAAGATTTTGCTCCCCCACCCAAAACATCATAAAATAATACCTCAGCACCACATCTGATGGGAACAATTTTTTTTAGAACACAAAAAAAATCTGTCCCTACTCGACTGATCTAATGTCTCTTTGAATTGCAAAGTTTGCATTGCTGTCTCCACTCAACAGCTCAAGAACAGCAATGCTCTGAACCTGAATACTGCTCCAGTGACATGAGGCAGCAAATTTTTAACATGAGCATCAATTGTAAAGACAGCTAACAAGTACACAATACCCTCAAAACAAACAGAAGGAAAATTACAAACATAAACATAACCAGGGCTACTTAAAGTAGACAAGTTACCTGTTTAGTGACAGAACAGCGACAGCACAAGACACATAGCAAGGGAAGCCCATTGCTCTTTTTAATAAAGAAAAAGGAAACTAGTGGGTGGCTACATGAATTTGTTAACCTGTCCAATATTTCGTTCAACATAAAAACCAATGGGTTTCCTCACCATCACCCTGGTCTATTGGCAAAAGGCAGCTGTCATCATGGCTTCCGGTTAGGTCAGCCAAGGGTCAATGGGCAAAGGTCACACACACATTGTAAGGTGAAAGCCAAGGCCAAACAGGACAGGCAGTCATCTTAGCCTCAATGGACTCGGACTCAGCCCGCACCGGACTCTTTTAAATTGAAACATTAAGGACTTTTGTTAATGTTGAATTCAAATGTAAACACAAATCGCATCGTCAAACGTCACACTGTTTACATGCCATAAGGCTTCAGGATGTGGCAGATAACTAATTACTAAAGTTACTGGCTAAAACAGTTGTAGTCTGGCCCAAGAAAACACACAGCCCACCATCTGACATGTAAACATCTACAGGTCTCTGACTCCCGACCCTTTAAAGATTACAGTTACACTGCACATTCTTATGGTTTTTAAAATGGGCCAAAACTACAAAAGCAAAGGCGTCATGAGGTAATCCACATTTAAACAGGTCAGACATTTAAGGACCACCTGCATCTTCCCAAAAACCCTTCCTTTAAAGACACTGGAGCCTTTAACAGAGAAGAAATGTCAGTCACTGGACGCACGTGTCCTTGGCTTCTCACACGGCAACTGCAAATAAATGTGATTATATAGCTCCGCTGTCTCTTCTGCCTGAAAAAAAGTGCTTGTTGAGGTAGTGATGAGACTGTACTTACTGCGGCCACCTCCCCCATAACCCCCACCATATCCGTCTCTGTCCCGCCGGGGTCCTCTTGCATGCTCCACAATTACACGCTCCCCGCACAGTTCTTTACCGTTCAACTCATACACAGCATCATCCGCATCACGGGTGTCTTCAAACTCCACAAACCCGTATCTGGAAAAAACCCAGACACAAAACAAAAAAATCAGGCTAGAGAGAATGTTTTTGAAAGAAATGTCTTTTTTTAATGCCCTACTGTCTTCTATACCCATTTATGGCGAAAACCGTGTTTAGTTAATCAAAAATGAAAATGATTAATTCATTTTTATTAATGATAATTTTTTCTGAAAAACCTTGTGAAAAGGAAAAAGACAATAGTACAGTATAGAACTGCCCCCTAACAGTCAACTAATTGTTAGTCACAAAGGCTTAGTCACAGAAAGCAAGCAAAAGAGTGCAAAGTCACACAGTCTGTAATGGGCAGATTTATGGTAATTATTAAATTAAAAACATCAAGTGTTCATTTCAAGATGACAAAGGCGATGTGCAAATACTGCAGGCAAGTTTGCTTAAAATTCATCGACCTTAAATAGCACCTATTTGAAACGTGTATGTAGCTTACCATTAGCCGTTTTATGTGGCTCCATGTGCTAGATAAATGTGTGCTATTATTATGATCATCATTATCACCTAATTCGTTTAACATGGCTTGGCTTATGACAAAATGACAGAAGTTAGGTAAGTGTCTATATTGATGTGTCCATCAATATAGTAATCCATCCAGTCATGCTCTTGGAAACTTAGGAAAAGTTTACTTTTAGTAAATACTATATCACACTGAAAGCATTGTAATAGTATTTTGTGTCACAGTACACCACACACATTCTAACAAATGTAGAAGGGTTTACAAAACCCTCTTTACAAACCCTCCAGTAAAACAGCCATAAGCCTAGTCATAGTGTTATATACATCATACTACAAACATCTGTTACCCAGCACAGTGTGCTGCAATCATGTGTTGATTTATTTATAGTTGTTATTTGGATTATACTTACAGAAATATGCCATTCATAAATACTTGCAGTTAGTTAAACTTTGTAAACTGACATGTCAATGCTCACCATAGTTGTGCTAAATATGGGCAAAGCTGTGAATATGGACTGAACATATAACAGATGAGGTCCCGATAGAGACAAACTTGTTTTTAAAACAGTCATTTATCTTGTGAGGTACATCGTGTATACAGTATGTTGAAGACAGACAATATGGATAAAGTATGAGTATATAAATGTGACAAAAGCGCTGTAGAGTGGTGATCGTGGAGTTTGATTTAAGTCTTTATGAAAGTTGTTGCTGTATAATGAGCAAGCGGTCATCGCTTCAGCACCGTGTGTTTCATATGATTTTCACTGACGTAGAGAGCGCTGGTTATTAAACTACGAACCGATTTGTGTGGTTTAATTTACAGTCATAAATGTTCGCTGTATTTTATTGGATTTAAGCAAGAAAATAGCGTTAAATTACAGTGCTAAATTTTAGGTCGCGGTGTATATAGAAAAAAATAGCTCTTTTAAGTTGTTAAAAATGTACCAATTACTACTTAAATGTCATGGAAGAAAACTGTTTGTGACATTGGTAGCGTGTTATTAACCAACAATGGGCCAGGGTTGGACTGAGGGCGTTCGTTTTTTTTTCTGTTTTGAATAGTGTTCACGCATAGCAAGTACACTGCCATACAGTACAAGTAATACCAAATGTAAACCCAATAAACTCGCAATTACCACCCTGATAATTATTTGTTCGACCAACAAAAACTGCGATCGCACCTAAAACTTGTTCCCGCAAATCAACCTGTCGTATTAAACGGCTCATGCGCGGAACACAAAACCCTCCGCCATTTTAAGCACGCTGCAAGGAGTCACATTTTGACACATGCATCATCAACAAAACCACAGCTGACGAAAAAAATAAAAGATTACTATAGACGTAATGAAGCTACACGTCTACCAAGAAATTATAACGTTTGTGTTGAATTTACATTTAAATCGCAATGTGTGCGCGCGCTGGTCTCCACGCCGTTGCGGAACAGCACGCGACGCCACGAACTCACCCGTTCTTCAAATCAATCTCCAAAAGTTTCCCGTAGCCACCGAAAAACCTCTGAATGTCCTTCTCTCTCACATGATAACTCAGTCTGCCCACATATACGCGCGGCATGGCTCGTTTTCAGTGAGTAATTGTAAACAGTACGGACTCTCGTAACTTCAAACGCTGTCGGTCTTCTCGAAATGGCAACCGCGCGACTATAACTGCAACGTCGCCGACGTAACTTCCGGCGTCACGTGGCATTACTTCTGTTTCTATTTGGGGGTGGGAAGTGGGATTTTGACTATATTTCTGTAAAAAGGAGCGTTAATATATATATATTTTTATTTTAGTATATTTATTGTTATTATGGAGATCGTTTAAAGAAAGAATAGGCACCCGGGAACAGTTAAACACACAGACAGTTCAGTTTCTTAAGTGGTCGTTTATTTTTGGCATTTAAGGCACTCACAAGAAACATTTAAGTCTAGGGCATGATGATTAATTCTGGCAGGATAAATACAGTTGTTTACACCATATATGGCATGGAAAAGCACACACTACAGCTTTTAGGGGTGCAAGATGCTTTCTACCTGTCCCATGCATGCTGACAGTAAAAAGATATAGATAAGAAGCAATAGTTTGGTGTTCAAGCGTGTATTTGTGCTTAAACCAGTCTTCAAATATTTAAGGTTATTTGAAAAACATACTTTTGCAAACTAGTTGTAGATTTTTCGCTCAACCTCAATAAAACCAATGCAGTACAATTCTCTGGACTCTAGGTAAATAATTATAAAATT
The DNA here is from genome assembly GCA_036877625.1 of Ambastaia sidthimunki. Lineage (NCBI taxonomy): Eukaryota > Metazoa > Chordata > Actinopteri > Cypriniformes > Botiidae > Ambastaia > Ambastaia sidthimunki. The sequence goes on from JAZGTK010019654.1 coordinate 8,916, forward strand.
TATTTATTATTAAATTTATAAAGCTTCATTAGGTAATTTCCAAAATAGGCCATGGTCGAGTGTACCAATAATTCTATATTTCCTAAATAAAATATCAGCCTAACACGAAATTAAGTGAACTCATGCATCTTGTGATACTAAAGTAACATGCAAAATTTTGTGGCGATTAGGCAGTAGGTGGCAATATGACAGCTGCAAGCATTAAAATGGGACATTTCTAATCACTGATACTTGCGAAGCAAAGTATCACTATTACTCTCCTGCATACCTCTTTTTCTGGACAAAACCTTGGTACGTAACTTGTCCCGAACGGTTTGTCATAGACCCATGAATGAGGGGTCAAATCGACTGGCTTACTGTGAGGAGAGGTATGCTGTGACTTTTATAAGCAATCTGGTGTACAATGTTTTGAAAAAGTGGGAGAAAAATTACATAGACTTAACATTGGACTGAATTTTGTGAAGTCATAGCTTTGCAGTAGAATGTCGTAGAGCTCATATCACTTGGTTTAGCAAGCAGCAGCAAATGGTGACATTGCAACTTCATAGCCACACCCCAGCAACCAGTTACAGTACCCTAGCAAACACCTTTGACTTCCATTTAAAGTCAAAATGCTTTAGGTATTGCCCTGGCAACTTACTGGCTACACCCAGCAACCATTTAAATCACCCTAGCAACCTCATAATTTCATGTTAAAACATGGTCAGCACATATTAAAAAATGGCTATTTTTGCTTATATTTTTGCCTATTTTACCATATCAGCCATTTGGGGCGTCATCAAATATATATTTTTTAATATTTTACTACATTTTTATATTTTTATAAGTCCAAAGAATTGTACTGGACTGGTTTTATTGAGGTTGAGTAAAAAAACTAGTTTTTTTAAATAACCTAAAATATTTGAAGATTGGTTAGATTGACAGCAGTGTTTCTAGAGGCAAAGTTGTTGAGAATTAGGAGTTCTAACACATGCAGACATCCCAAGTTGCAAAAACTCACAAACCCCAGGGAGGTCACAGATGAATAAAAATAAAAAACAATGAATGAATAGCAGATAGGCCAGGTAATTTTTATTATAATTAAATAGCCTATGAGGAGTATAACTTTACTAAATAGCCTATGTAGATTACTATTTAGTATTTATTCAAACTTCTAACTGTACCTCAATTAAAACTGCAAATGGATATAGTTTGTGCCTTAAACGATATCCAATTGCAGCTTTAAACATCTCAATGAGTTTAGTTTTATCATAGCCTTGACAACAAGCCATGATCTAGAATAATAATATGTAGGCCATAAGGTGAACCGAGAAAATGTGTTTAGAAAATGAATCTCGTTCCGACCTCTGGCATCTACATAGTGTTTACTTCATAAAATAAACATGTTCGTACTGGGTTCGAAAGTAAAAGTTCTCCTTTTGTATTTTCCGCAGTTTTTTTATAATCGATGTTTTAATAGAGCACTAGTTCGCTTTGAACGTAATAAGAAAGTAGTAAAACGGCCGTCACGTGATCGTTTTTGACCAATGCGGTGGCCGCATTAAGTAAACAAATCCGCTATGGCGGCCTACAAGGACTCGGAAAGTAGCAGCGACGATGAAGAACATACCACTGGAAGTCCTTCAAAACCGAGTAAAAGTGTACATAAACAGTGCTACATGCATTTAACACCCTTGAAACACGAACAGGATTTTACACCTACGCGATGGAATACTTACAGGGACGCCATCACAAAGTGGCTTGGATTGCAGGGTGAGAGTCGAGAGTCGAGTCGATTGGCAGACATATATAAACATTGACGCGATATTGAGTTTCACAATATTCCCGAAGACGCTGCCTTTCACCCTACGTGCTACAGGCGGTTTATACATAAAAGACGGATGGAATTAGCTGAGAGACGGATTGGACGTGAGCAGATTGAAGCTGAAGATGCCGACAAACTCGAGGATACGCCGTTGGGTATCTCCAGCTTAAAAGACACTGCAAAGAAGAAACTTAGGTCAAGAACAGGCCTGATTTCCCCCAGCTGGTGTTACCAAGCACAACATCTGTTGTGCTGGGACCAAGACTGGTGTAAATATTACTCATAAAATGGTGCCTTTGTGTAAATGTTTATCTTAGACTCAAACACAGTTTTTACCCAACTGCAATAACCACTCTTAAAGCTGCTTAAAATAACAAGTTTTATGCTTTTATAAGTTTATAAAATTCCATTGTTTTATGCTGCTCATGTATGTGTATGAATGCTCATGTATATGTGTATGTATGCTCATGCTGCTCATGTATGTGTATGTATGCTCATGCTGCTCATGTATATGTGTATGTATGCTCATGCTGCTCATGTATATGTGTATGTATGCTCATGCTGCTCATGTATATGTGTATG
>JAZGTK010019655.1:0-11301 GCA_036877625.1 Ambastaia sidthimunki
GTGACCATTAACTCGCACAGGGGTTTAAAAACAATAAGTTACCCAAACCCATATTGTCTTTTTAAACAGTGACAGGTTAAAAAATCTTGACATTTACATTTGAATGCACAAACACTTAAAGAAAGCACAATACATTCAGAAATATGGCCCCCTTTATAGTGATGCTTTCATGTACTTAACTGCTTAAACTTCAAATAGCCAAATAACTGGAAATTCTCAAAACGCTTCTAATGGATTTACATGTGATAGTTTTGGAAAAAGCAAACGTTTTGTGCACCCTTCATTTGAGCATAAAACTGTGTCCATTTCAGATAATGCTGGCACAAAGTCAAGGCCACTATTTGAACAACACTTGCTTTAATACTTCCACAAACTACAGTTTTCCCATGACACCTATTGAGACACGAACTCCCCATTTTGTTACAATATCCCCGAAAACCAAAACCCTCCCTATTATCAACAGTAAAAAAAAAAAAATACAAAAACACAAGCTGCCCCCCTTGCAGTCTTTTACATTCATCGTACTGAAGTGCAGTGCATTGTACCCTAAAAACCTCCTGCCCTCCCCAAATATCCTTCTCAGCACTCCTCAATTATAGTTCCAGCGGCGGAGGAGTACAGTTTTTTCTTGATGAGCCGGAACCCAGGGCGGAGTTTAAGCGCACGGCGCGTGCCGGGTGGGAAACAGGTCCCTATGCGCAAAAACTCACGCAGGCTTGGCCAGCCACCACCATCCTGTTTGAAGACCAACGTCAGTTCAAAGGTTGGCACCACGCTTGCGTCGCAAGCAAGGCGCTCGAGTCTCTCGCAGCGACGTTGCTTCTCCTCCAGCTCCAGACGCACGTCCAGAACGCAGCCCCGCAACCCGCAGGGCTCCCCCGCCGCCAGTCTGAGCACGTCCCGTGCCACCCGCCGGGTGAGAGTCTCGGGAACCAAAACATGGGCACACTGCAGCTTGCTGGTCTTTGCTCTCGCCAGACAGCCTTCAAGCAGCCGGGCAAGCTGCTGACACGTGCGTTCCTCACACACTTCTGCGCCCAGGTAGGGTGCAGCCAAACACCTTTCCCAAAAGTCCATTTCTGGAAAGAAAACACGTGATGTGAGATTAGGACCATCACCTTTATGTGCTGAGAAACATCATCGATGAACCAGTAACAAGCAAGAAAAATGAAATGATTAAACCTTCGGTGACTCAGAAAATAATGTTAATCTTCAAAGCCATTCGAGTTAATTTTGCTCTATCACTTTTCTACCCTGAAGTCACGGTCACAAAGGAGATGAGCAGAAAAACAGAATGACTTCATCTGTGTTGACATCACCTCCGCAACGCTGCACCATCAGCGCTGTAAACAAGTGCCTCACTCACACTCACCAGTGCCATTGTCTGAAAACCACCTCATCACTTCCCTAATCATACATATTGATTATTATTGAACATATATCTTACCATAATCGATGCAATCCTGGTCATATGCTTGATCCGCATATTCTGAGAGACATTCAGAGTTCCGGTTTAGTGTGCTTGTTGCAACCATTGTGAAAATCTTTAATCAGTTGTATAAAGTGCTGAAATGGGAAAAATAGATGAAAGATTAAAATCAGGATGATATGCAGGTAAAAACAATTAAAAACGCAAAACTTAAATTGATGCACAAAAGTATTAAACAACACGCTGGTCATCTGCTCGTCGATTTATTTTACTCCGATTAACTACAAAAAACATTATCTTGCATACTTATAATTTACAAATATTTAATATGTTTTAATTGCAAACATTAAAATAGTCTTTTGAAAGAGGCTGTTTAACATCAAATGAGAAACAGTGACACTTACCCTTGTAAAACAGATATATTTCTTAAAATAAATTACAAAATGTAATTAAATAGTCCAATGACCAAACACATACGTCCCCTTATTCACATACATCCACACACTCTAAATACAAATGAGACGCTGTGAGCTTAAGCAGTATTTATAGCCTCTCACCGCTCCGACGCGTTCATCACACATCACCGACCAATCAGCGCGCGTTTAACATTCTCGAACTTACTAACTTCTACCAGGCAACCAATCAGCGCTTTAGATTCTATCGACCGCGACAGGTTGTTACAAGGATTCTGATTGGCTACAGGTGCTGGCGCTTTAACCAATCGCTGTACGGTGTTATTTTGTTGCTACCTGTCATTTCCACCGCCCCCTTTTTGTTAACCAGTTTTTGTTAGTTAATTTGGACTAGAAAATTAATATTAGACACACTCACAAAGACTATATCTCATTACAAGAATAATTTATTATTTTAAAATGTGGGCGTGTTGAAATCAGATATATAAGATCTCAGTAGGGTACACTTTATAAACTGATCCCTACAAAGAAGTTAAGCTAAATATATCGCATTGTGTAAATGCCAGAACAAGGTTACTTGGGATGGATGCAAGACCTGATAAAGAGAGATGGATTGCACGTGTGGGCTGGGAATACTATAAATAGGATGGGGGCCACAGATACAGTGCTATTTCATTTCAGCATTTTGGCAGCCAACACAATATATTGTTTAGTCTTTATTTGAATCTGTGCAGAAGATGCACTTTATGATTTTATGGTCATATAATTAAATTGCTTTTATTGTCACATCACCTCCGATGTTCATTAGGTTTTTGAGAATATGAATTTATTGCATTAAGGTAACTTTCCCCAGGATGTCAAAACTATACACACAAAATTAATATTAAGACTTTAAACACTAAACTATAACACACTGATTGAAAGAATATGTGATCGCTGAGTATAGTTTTGAACACTTTGTTTACACCGAAGGCCACCATTAGAAGGATCATAAAAGTCCTGTGATTTTCCAGGCTAATACATTGGGCCGTGAATGTGAAATGTGAAAACATGAAATATGGCCTTCTTGGCAGACAGCTGCAGTTAAACCACTGCTGTTACATTTGCATATACATGTCCTGTGCTATTGCGTCACACACTTATGGAACACAGGGTGAATTTAGCAGTTACAAATAGCAAGAGCAAAACAGAACTCCAGTACACAGCGGTCAAAAGATGTTTTCACCCATGAAATCTGACTCATACAAACACACACACACACAACTGGGAGGGTAATGAAATCCAGCAGTCCTGAGGCAGGTCTGTGCCGGTCACATGGCAAGAACAAGATCCTGGTAAGAAAACAGAGTCACGCGCATTTGCCAGAGTGTATCTCATAGAGACTGACACAAGCAGAGCTGAGATTGCTGAATAGGGAGAGAGAGAGTGTGTGTGGGAAAGAAAGAGACAGAGAGCGAGGGAGGGAGGGAGGAAGGGTGAAGAAAAAGAGAGAGAATTAGTAAACAGGGCAGTTTGAGGCATTTAGAAAAAATTATAGACCAATTTGGAGGAAATGGAAAAAAAATCATTTGTTTATCTAAAGTTGCATTTATTTATGCTGTATCAATGGTAAAGATACGCTGATGCTAAAAGCAGGCAAAACAGATATGATAGAATTTTTAATCTTTCGATCTTTCTTCTTCTTGCCCCTGATTTACTGTATATGCAGTGAAGCAGACAAAGTAAATACTGAGGCTGACCACAGTTTGAGACTGCTGTGAATTTAAGCGAATTAGGATTTGGGTCTGTTACAAGGGCTGAAATTGAAGGTTCCATTTGCTATCTTTCTAGATAGTTGATATAGAAACCTTATATTTACAGAAACATCTCAAACATACTATGCATAAAAACAAGTCACTATTTTTTACATTCTAGTGTTTATAATAGCTGTTTAAAGATTCTCACATTCAAAATCCATAAACACTTTTTGTGTGCATGTTTACTCAACACTCCCGCAGAAGCTAATGATGAATCCTGCGTTAAGCATGAACACTTCAGCGCTGGCCTAAGTGTACATGATTATTACCGCCCATGTCTGCCAAGAGGAGGGAGTGTTTTGTTCATTTTTCATTTACTGAACAGCCACGGCTTATGTGCCACCCACACGTAACCACTTCAGTTGTTTTTCCCAACAGTTCAAGCGAATCTGTATGTGTTGAGTCTAAATGATTAATTTGTCTCAGGATGAAATGGTAAAATCTGAGGAAAAGGTCTAATAAACACGAGTTTTAATCTCACTGCTTCAGTAGCTTGATTATAAGCAGAAGGGAGTAAATGCAACTGATGTAAGCTTGATACTGTAGGTCTGCTTACTGTAGGAAATGTAATTGAATCCTTTTAAAATAGTGTTAATAACTGACATATCCACACACACAGACCCTTACAGTATGAATAGTGTTTGGTATAATGGACAGTTTTGAAACAGGACAGCAGGTCATATCAGAAACACAGTGGTTGAGTTTACCACTTTTTGCACTGCACTGTACTGTACATAAAACATTTTATATCGCGTTTAAATAAACATGCCGTATATTCAGAGTAAAACAGAAACTGTTCTATGGAGAATCTAGCCTTCATAAAGGATGTAGACTGTTCATTGTGAAGAAAACAATATGTTTACAGTACAATGATATAAGAATTAAAACCAACACAGAACGTTCTCAGAACATTTGCTAACTTTTTCTAATTAAATTTAAAGAGTTTTGAATAATATTCTTATAACCAAATAATCACATTAATACAACATTTAAAAACCGGAAATATCCTAGAACTTTCAAAACAACATTTTAAATATTTTTGTTACTTAATGGAAAAGTTTGGGAAACATTCTTTCAAACTAAAATTGTTAGTTGGGAAATCCAAAGCTGAGCACACACGACATTATTTTTAGTAACCAGGAGAAAAACATTCACTAAGAAATGAGACAATGAGATAATTAAAACTAATGTGTCTTTAAATGGGGCATAAAACAAAATGATCTCCATTATTTTTCTCAAAATAATGTTAATGAGTGTGTAGTCACAGTGCAATAAGAGCTTTAGTGTTGGTGGGGGAAATCCAGGCTGTCATTCAAACACTCACACAGAGACATAATACAAAGATGACTCTCTAAAATCAAAATCTTACAGTTGTGTATTAGTGCCTACAGACACAGAAAATAACAAGAAAACAGTATAATTGTCTTTACAATTCAGCCTAACACAATAAGAAAACAATCAGTTAAAACTATAGGCCAAACATTTGGAGAACAAAAGTACTAAAAATACACCAAAATAATATTTTTATGCAAAGCACAGTTTTACCAAAAATGTTCCAAATTTGCTGAAAACATCTTAAGACACAGTGACCATTACTGAAAAAGATTTAAAAAGGGAAATTCAAACATTTTAAAGGAGGCATTTGTCATCAGGACAACTCTCATTAGTAACAATAACAAACTAGAAAAGTTTGGAAATACAGTTAAAGATATCGGAACACGTTCTGCACAAATATGTGATGAGTTACAAAGCTGTTACAAACCAATCAGTAGTTTCACACTTTAATTTCACTTAAAACTTTTCTGCTTTAATTTCACACTACTGCCACTGAAAAATGGCGTTTAAAAATCATTTGGAAACAGTGTAGCTTATGTGAACACAGCATATCTCCTAAACACAAATAAATGTTTCGTCTTCCCAACAGATCGAGGAACCAGGTCTTCATTCATCAAATTATTCACTTTCTCTGTCTTTATTGGTTGTTCGTAGAATCCATGGCTAATGTTAAGCCGTGTCAGATTAGCTTGCTGCGGCTGTAATAAATTGAGATAACAATGTTAAAGTATGTATTTGAAAAGCCAGACGCTTTTATCCAATCAGCTTACAGTGCAGTGCAAGTCAGGTTTAGTACAGTACACTTGAAATCACAAGCCAATTAAAAAAACTAAATCAGTTTCTCTCCTTGTTTTAGCAGTAACACTTTCAGAGTAACAGACTTTCAAAATTGTTGCAATATATAATCTGTCCACTAGAGGGAAGAATTGTGCTTTAAAGGTTAGTCAAAACCCTGCAAACAAACATTACGAAGAGAACAATTTTTAGACTAAATGTTGTGAGGGCCTCTCGCTATAAATTGACCATCCAATTTGTAAAAACATCTTTCATTATTGTAAATTGTAATAAAATAATATAAGTATGTAAATATAAAATATAAATATAAAAATATAAGGGTAGTCCTTCTACCAGAATCTTTAAAATACTTTGTCAAACTATGGTAAGCCATGCTCAGAATTTGTCCTCTGAATTTAACTCATCCAAGTTAGTGCAAACTCATTAAGGGCAATGAGTGGGAGAGCAATAGGGATTAGGTGTCTTGCTCAAGGGCACCTCAGTTGTTTTCTGTCATCATATGTAATCAAACCCACAACCTTCAGGTCAGAAGTCTGACTCTCCAACCATTAGGCCACAAATGCCCCTGAAATACATGCTTAAAAAGAGAAATGGCTCTTAAAAGAGAAATAGCTTCCAGAAGTGTGATACACTCAGTAATAAAGTAAATCAGTCACTTATCTAACCTGTTTTCAACCAAACTCTACATTTGATCATGTTTACTGGGCTTATAACAAGATAACAGAATGTTTTATGCTCAACATTAACAGACTGTAAACAGGAACGCAATAACAATGATGCATTGACATTTTGGACACAATAGCTGTCCAAACTCACAGCACTTATTCAAACCTTCTTTTCAAATGAACAATAGACATTATTTGCTTTATCTTAAATCTCTGCATGGCTTCAAACTTTGATTTTGTTCAAATGAAATGCGTGTTTTTAGCTCCACATGTTGACAAACCACAACAAGTTTATGTTTGTAAGCAAAGTTACAGCAGGTCTCTGGGGTCACAAAGCAGTCCCTGTGTTGAAAAACTGATACTGTTTTTCTGTGGAAGTGCATATCTTTGATCGCCCAATGATCTTTTCACGGGGTGGGATGGGGGGCGGAGTCAGGGGAGTGCTGTGGCCTGATTAAATGGGCGGAAACACCTTCGCCTGCACAGCAGCGCTACAGCCGTGGCTTTCCAGCCACCAACAATGAGATATTAAAAGCCCTCGGCTTCCTCTGAGTGTTTAGAGATGGAGGGAGCGATGAAACACAGTCAGGGGAAGGGTGTGGACAGATGAGGAGGGAAAGGAACAATTTGGGAATTAAAAAATAGGATTAGATCAGTGTTTCGCTGCCTCAGGGAGGGTTTTCATATTTTGGAGAGCTTTTGAATGGCAAAATGTCAGTGTATCTTATCTGTAGCTGGTAATGAGATTGTTTTCATCAGATACTGGCAATAACAGCATGTTGATTCCAGTAACCATGACGTTTTTTAGTCTTTATGTAAAGTCCTTTGTGATTGAAGCCTCAATCTTTCACTTCAAAATCAATTATTACATAAGTACATAACAAACCAGTGTTCAAAACTCTTTACACTAATTCACAACAGTAAGCGTGTCATAATAATTTTTAAGTTGAACTGTTAGGTCTGGTTTTCCAGGAAATGTCAGTTTGGCTTCATTTGACTTTAACATATATAATAAAAAGTACATTTTTTTAAATGTTTTTTTATGCTTTTGTCGTTCTTGATGTGTCTTGATGAAATCTTTTCTGTCTCTGGTTTATTTCAGTTTGATATACTGTGAGGCCAAAGGAAACTTACCTAATATCTAAGGGGCCTTTCATCTGGTGTTGTTACTTTTGTCTGTAGTGTTTTCAGTGTTTTATGTAAATTCATTCAGTGATAAATAAGCAATTGACCTACCACTGTCCTCTCCAGCTGATGTCTTACTAACTCCTAACAGCATAACACCATCTTTGTTGCTCTCTGTCCTTTGGAAAGAAGCACTGAGAGTCCCACAACAACATGAAAGAGAAACATCAGTCATTTGGTGCCAAAATATATCAAACCTTTAAAAAATATTTCACAGTTTATTAGCAACAGTCTCGACCACCATTCACTTTCATTTACTTTTAATTGTATGGGAAAAACATGCAGTGAAAGTAAATGATGACCAACAAGAATAAAACAACTCACTTCTCTGTTCCATTGTCAGTCATCTCTGAGAAAAGGAAAAATATATGATTATTTATGTTCATTTATGTTGCTGACAGAAAAGAGATTGATTTAGATTTTGTTTTGTACTCACCTGGCCGATGCTGAACTTTTTTACACTTGAATTTCAGATATATCATTGCCGCCAGTAGAACACAAAGAACAGGCAACAAAATCCACAGGAATCGTTTTTCTACAAGGAGAAAGCTGATCATCATTATGTGGTTACTGTCTCACTATAGTAACTATAGTTTTATTGTAATAAGAGCTAAATGACTCTGAGATACATCAAAGAATTTTGAATAGTCAATAAAATTTAATGCCTGAACTTTCTTTGGGTTTTTCCTGTTCGTTGGAGTTTCCACTGGACCCATCTGTGGGAAAACACACACATTTGTAAAACAGAAATCCATAGCAATGCAACTGCGATCAAGCACTTATACATAGAAGTTCTTTAAATGATTAAACTTTAATTACTGCTTTCGTTTCTTGTTGGATAAGTAACTGAGGCATTACTGTGTATGTACAAAAATGCAATGGCACCCAAAAGTTTGGATTTTTCAGTAGATCTGTGTGTGAGTTACTGTTAAGTGCCAAATAATGTTTTTATGATGCTTAATGGCTGATCATGTGCTTCAAATAAATTCAATTGAGCAAGAGTCTGTTTACTTTACAAATGTTGATTGTGAAATCAGTATTTGATTATGTTTGATGATGGTTTTCTCACCGAGAGGAGCTTGTGTTGAGGCTGCATTGAGATTTGGTGCTGATGGGGAAGCAGGGCTGCTGGTGATTGTTTTGTTTTGTGATTGTGTTGTAGGTGATTGTTTTGTGTGTGTGGTGGGAGAAATATTGTTTAATGTTTGATTCGACGAAGCTACAAAACAAGATACAATTCATTATAGCTCTTTGTATATATATTTACACACACGCACGCACACACGCACACACGCACACACACACACACACACACACGCACACACACACACACACACACACTCACACACACACACACACACACACACACACACGCACACACACACAATAAAGTAAACCTACTGTTTTGTAAAGTTTTTTCAGTAACTGTTGGGGATGGGCTTGTGGAAACTGTGTCTAAAACAAGAAGCAGCATTAAATCAAAAGCATTAAAACAACATTATATTTTTAACCTACACACTAAGTTATACTAAGTTATTAGTTACTTACCATTAGCGGGTGGGAAACCAGGTTCAGTGTTTTCAGTGTTAGGTTCAGGTGCATCTAGAGTTGCAGTAACCAATTTAAACTGTTATGCTTATTAACATTTATTAAATCATGTCTTAAAGTTTATTGTAAAGCATTTGTACAGAAGACCCACCATAAGGTTGTGAAGAATCATTTTTAGTCATGTGTGAAGCTGCATGAAAAGAGAAAGATAATAAGTTACATGGCTGGTAACAGACACTTACAGCTGTTACACAGTTGACTAGATGTTATAAAACACGTTGCCTATATTTCTTAAACTAAATTTATTCAGTTAACTTAAATCACATATATTTGTATAGCACTTTTTATGCATTTTACTACATTACATAACAGAGTCTGTAATCAGAGTTTGACTGTGTCAAATAATGGACAGTGTTAATGTAACACAGATTGTGCAGTTTGCTAACGCATCATAATTTCATTTATGCAAAAACAACTGTTTGGTTATTAGAACGTTATTAAAACTTTTTAAATTCTGTAACATTTCTAAAACGTTCCACTAACAACTTAGAAATAGTGTTTTAATGTATGAAAAATAATGTTAAAAACATTCTACTGAAGGGTCTGCAAGAATGCATTTTAATAAAGTGTAACGAAATTTAACATTCAGAGAACGTTAGTCAACGTTCTGAGAATGTTCCCTGTTAGCTGTGATTTCTCTCTTCATATGAATAGATTTATGTTGCATCCTGTATCATTCATCTCTCTGCTTCTGCCGATGTTTCCTGTTCACTCCAAATAGTCTCTGTTGTCAGTCTGTTCGTGCCTGTGAACCTGTGTTTGACCTCTGACCCTTAACATGACCGACAAGTGCTGTACTGCCCCGGTCTAATTACCATTACATCATTCCTGAAGAACAAAATAACCTGAAACAACAAGTGTTTTAGATTTCCCCAACACACACAAACACACGAGTGGGTGTTTCCGTCTGCATTTAATCTGCGGGACCTGTGACTGGTTATTTTTGTGCTAAAAGAAAAATGCTGTTTAATGAGTCAAGAGACTTGCTTATGACCTGCGATAATCACAAAAGTTCTTAGTGGTTATTGTCAATAAATGATCCATTTGCAGTCAATTTGATTCAGTAAAACATTTGAATCAATGCAGATTTAGGAGAACATTTTGCTAAACAGAATCAGTTGAAGAGTGAAGAATATTTGATCTTTGACAGATTATAAGACAATCTCACCATTGGTTGGTGATTCATTAGGTTCACCGACAGTTGACATTGTACCCGAAGCTGCAAAGTAGGAAATAAACCAAGTGTTATAATCATTGACACTATTGACATTTTACACTAACATTGATAGAACATAACAGAGCATGGCAGATATATATATAGAAACTGAATATTCTTTGTGATTAAGCCAGTATTTTGATAAAGAGAATCAATCAATAGATGGAAAACAGTTTTGGAAACAATGGAAACAGAGAAACTCACCGACAGTTGGTAAAGTGCTTTTATCAGCACTGTTGACTGTAGCTGCATATACAGACAGAGAAGTCTTGTGGTTAACATAAATCAAGCTAAGCATTTGTAGATATATCCCCCCCAAAGTCTGGCACTATTAAAACTGCCCCACCCACCAAACATAAAAACACTGGCTCAACCAATGACACAAAAATCCCAAACAATAAACACACACTTTATGAACCAATCGCATCAACGCATCAATCAACGATCCAGTAGAGAAGTCATTGATGATTTAAGGCAACAGTTTAACACAGAATCAGTCAAAGGAAAGAAACCTGTTTGTTTATGAGTGACAGACTGTAAGAAACTCACCTTTGATTGTTGAAAGATTGGCACCATCAGGTTCACTACCTAAAGCTGTGTACAAACAAGTCTTATGTTTTAAAGATGTCTTAGCAACAATATAGCACAAACTGATTTAAGAATTGAACTCAATCTCCTTACATGTGTTTTGTATGGAAGCATTGTGTGTTATGTCACACCACTGGCCAGTTTTATAATCACACTATCTGTCTTCTATATGAACAGACTTGTGAGAAGGTGTTTCCTGTGACAGATAATCATCTCCCCTCTGGGGATTGTGGGACTTTTCTGTTGACATTTCCTGTCTGCACAGATTCTG
>JAZGTK010019656.1:0-11301 GCA_036877625.1 Ambastaia sidthimunki
ACACTGCTGTGAGGAGGTTTGTAAGACTTCCATAATCCATTGGAATATCAGGATTTTTTGAAACGGGAAAGCAAAGTACAGCATAGTATTTGCTACGCCCACATTTTCTCATTAACTAAAATGTTAAAAGGTTCCATTTTTAAAACTGAAAATAAGAGATGTTTATACACGTCTTACCTGGCCTCATGGACCATGTGCACTATAGCCAATCTTGCCAAAAGGTCATGAGAGGTTTCTGTTGCTGACTGCCATAAACCTTTGAAAAAAACAGGAGATACTGAGCCTCCATCATCACCCACATTCACTGAGAGCAGTGAAAGAAAAGCACATGATAACACAGACCGTTGTGTACTGGTAAAGCACCAAAATAGCTGCCGAGGTCCGTAATCCTTTGCTGTAGTAACTGATAATGCTGCAGGAGAAAGTGAAGTCAGATTAATGGGGATTACCAACACTCTTAAATAAAGGTTCTTAAAAGAAGAACCCTTTTTCCACTGCAAAAACCTCTACAGAGGTTCAAGGTTCTTTATGGAACCATACAGCCAAAAATGGTTCTTTTACGGCATAGTAAAGCAAGTTTTTTTTACAGAGTTAAGTTAGCTAAATTCATGTAGGATTTCCAAAGACAAACCTTGGCTTCATCTCCTGCTACTTTGACAAAGTCATCAAAGAACTGTCTGGGCAGTGGTTCTCCAGTGCTCAATCTAAATGTGGAGAACCTAGCTATCACATCCCAGGAGAGGTCTATTGCCCACTGCTCTATATTAGCAAGTGAGTGTAGTAAAGCGATCCTACTGGCCTGATAAACAAAAGCAAAGCAATAAACAAACAACAATACTTACAGTACACAAGCTATTCTACAGTAAAACTTCTGCTGGACAGGAAATGAGTTTACCAGTGTGCCCCCTTTGCCTCGTTTGATTTTTCCAGGCTCCAGAACGGTCAGGTTGTCTTTCCTGCTGGGCTGTGCCGGCGGGTTGACCTCCCCAATCTCTGTTATTTTCCTGCTGTTCCATTTCTCTTGCACCATCTTGGTCAAGGAAACCTAGACATTCCATAAAAAACAAGAAGTTTGGTGATGCACATTCTGCTATATGTTACAGAGACTCTCCTAAGAGGAAACACAAGCAACCACTATTAATTTCCTGTAGCTCAAATGGTAGAGCGTGGCACTAATAATGCCAAAGTCATGGGTTTGATATCAAGAGAACACATTAACTAATAAAAAATAAAAGGAAAAACCCCATTACACTGCACTGTAAGTCGCTTTACATAAAAGTGTCAGCCAAACGTGTTAATGTAGCATAAAATTAAAGCATTATTAAAGGTTTATTATCTCCTAACCTTTTCCTGTGGATCTGCAGTGTGAAGGACTTTGGCAGCCCACGTGCAAAGCATGTTTTCAGAGGGTTCATTAATTTCCACTGGCACGTTGTCTACAAAGAATACAACACAACCATGGGCAATAAACAGGTCATATTCTCAATTTGTATTCATTATATGTTTAGTATCACTGCTCACCTTGGTGGGTTATATTGGTCACGGGTATAGGACAGAGGGACAGTGTGCTCTGAGTGTTTACATACACTTTACCATCCAGTACTCGGACATCATACACTTGGTTCTGGCGACAACAATATATGATGCATCAAGCATGCTGGCAGTTCTTATACATTAACATGGATCATTTTACTATAGCAACTTGCCTGCAGCCCAGTGGAGGAGGAACCAGTTTCAAGGCTGAAATCAAAGTAATGCCATGGGCAAATCAATGCCAGTTTCCCATTGCCCAAGTCCTCAATATCACCCTGCTCCAGCGGCCCCCCTGTCAAACAATATATCTTATCTTTTAAACGTTTAAAACCTTAAACAGTGTTCTTATTTGTCTGCGATGGTCAATATTAATCTGATAACATGTTTTATAATGGAAAATGTCTGACGTATTCAAGCTCTTACAAAAGCTCTAGAAAAGACCATCTAGAAAAGACTCTCTGTTTGAACAAGGACACTGTGAGAAGCTACATGGAGGTGAATGGAATAAAGAAGCTCAGTCAACCACACCAGGTGTTTTTGCACAACACTGGTTTGTTTGGGAAGCTGGTAGAAAAGAATCTATTGTTCATAAAGAGCCACATGAAACTGGCATTGAAAAACACAGTGAGATCGTTCATGTCTGATCATACCAGACCTAAAACTAAAACTATGCACCCTTTACTAACCTTCATGTGGGCAGGAGGAATCCATAGCCCAGAATCTGTCATCCTCTGAATGTATCAGAACTAGATGCTCTCCATCATTTGAGTACAGCCTTAAAAAAAGGTTGAGATGAGATATAAATATCCATATAACTTCACTCCTAAAACTTACAGAGGATCCACAGATCTAAGATCACTAGTAAAAATGGTTCTACTGTTTATTTTTAAAAATATATTAATGTTCTATATTATGTGCTTTAATGCAAGCAATGCACTTTTGCCCTGCAGAACCAAAAAGCTGAGAACAGCTGAGCTTCACACCTCCAGACAGCAGTGCAGAGAGCTGAACCACAGAGGTTATGTTAAGGGCAAGACCATCATTAAGCGGCTGACAACTAAAACACTGTCCTGGGCTCTGTGATGTGGGCACTAAACATGTTCTTACACTGTCAGGTGTACGGGGACTGATACCCACTCTTATCATTTTGTTCTGGGCTCTTTGAATTCTAGTACCGACAGATTTTTTATTTAAACATTTACATTCAATAGTTATATTATCAAAAAATATCAGAAATCAACAGGATTTAGATAAATATATTAAAAACATATTTAATATGCATATTTTTACTTTTGCACTATAGTATTATAGAATTAAACAATGTCAATTTATTTATCATTAGTTTGTTTAATAAATTATGTAAAACATTAGGTAAATTGATTTTTAATATATCTGACATTTACAATGTATAAACACAATCTTTTCAGAAATGCATCACTTTAATGAAACTGTCATCGCACCGCAGTTCAGTCTCAGATATTTGTGTCTGTGCATTTATAAGATTATGGGCTCTTACTTCGTGCATGGTGACTTAAAATTAGACTTGTCTCCCACACACTGCCAATTTCCAGCTTTGACAACATCTTTAAGCGCATCCACCAAATCCTTTTCGAAATGATCCATTCAGTATCTCTTCAATCACTATCAATAAAGTTCAGCATCCATGCCACACACTGGGAAAAAGCTTCACGCGTTCAATCAGCTTCCGGTGTAGTTGATTTCAAAATAAAAGTTTAAGCTTTTTTTTCATCTTTGGTTTGGTGGTTTGTAAATTTGTGTGATTTATTGAAATGATGACGCAATAGCATCATATTCCAATAAAAGCGGAATTAAAACTCAAACGGTGGTGTTTAATGCCTTTTAAGACCTGTTTAATGCCGTAAAAGCACATGACTGCGCATGCGCAGTTACAATGCTTCCAGTTTTGGAGCTCTCGCGGTAACACCTCTGGAAAATGATTTTTTCGGTACTCGGTTAAAGCAATAACATACCTGTTTAGTTCACTTTACTAGCACGAGTATTGAATCATGCCTATTTCTTGTTCAGCTGTTGATTGCTCAAACCGGTTTGTCAAAGGATCAAAGATCCGATTCTATAGGTGAGATACTAGAGATCAACTTTAGGAAGTCGCGGGGTATCGGTGCACATATTTAAGGCTACATTGTATACCCTCCCGCTTTTTACAGTGTATCGTTTTCATCTGTGTTGTTTCTTTTAAATGGATTGTAATCTTAAAGGCTAGCCATCTTAAAAATATGAAAAATAATAACTCGTATAAAAATAATAACTAAGTTGAATGTGTTAATATCATAGTATTGTTTTTTGTCAGCATGTAACAACTATAACAAATCAATTGACTGGTGGAGAGGAGAGCAATTCCTAGAAGATTTAAGACACTGAAACGACCACATTTCCAAACAATACTAAAAGAAGAATAGATGATTTGGCTCATGTACTTCAACAGTGATTGAAAGGGGTTGTAGCCTTTTTAACTGTCTCTTCCATGCAGGTTTCCCATCAGCAAGCCTCAGCTGGCCGAGCAGTGGGTACGAAGCCTGGGAAGAAAGAACTTTGTTCCCACTCAGAATACCTGCTTGTGTTCGGAGCATTTTCAGCCTGACTGCTTCCGTGACTACAATGGAAAACTGTTTCTCAGAGAGGATGCTGTGCCTACTATATTTACAAACTCCGGTGGAGATGGTACTAAGGTGTGTTTTTATTGTTTAAGTCACCCACATGTATCAAATAACAATGCATTTACCTGATTGTAAAAGGCATTTAGTCTCTTATTTTTATCAAAGTTGTTATTTCTTTGTTTACAGATTGAGTTACGAAGAAATCGAGGGGGAATAGTGGCAAAGGAGACAAATGAATCCAGTCGGCCTAATATAGTGTCTGAAAAAGACAGAGCCAAACAAATAAAAGATAGAAGACAACCAATAAGAGACTCCAGTATGAAGGTGACACATAGAATGTGCAACTAACACTTAGTTTTGTCTATTTCTGGTTTGTCTGAATGTTCTTATTGGTAAGTGTCACTTCTTTAAGTGTTTAATCTCATGCAGAAAAGTGAATAAGGCAAAATATACAATTCTGGGCATGGTACAATAAAAATAATGATTTTGGCTTGGGCAATATTAAACAAGTCCAGATTTTTTGCAAGGTGCTTGGCCTGCAAGAAGTGTTAAAGCCATGAATGCAGAGATTCGGGACTGATTCAAATAGATGGATTTAATGTTCTACATTTTTATTACAGGGCAGAGGCTTAAATGAGAGAAGACAAGCAGGGGTGAAGCTCGTATCAAGTGACAGGTACGTACTTTAAGTTCTTACACTTGAGCCCGAGACAGCTGGGGTGGGCTCCAGCACCCCCTTGCGACCACACGTATAAGGATAAGCAGTATAATGGATGGATGATTTATGCTTAAATCCATTCTAGAGATTTATAGGGATAGTTCACCCAAAAATACAAATTTGCTGCTAACTTACTCACCCTCATACCATCAAAAGTGTTGGATGCACCTACAGCTTGTTTGGATTGAGGGTGAATAGATTAACAGCAAATTAGCATTTTAAGGTGATCTGTTCCTTTAAGTCAGTGTAGAAAATGTTGTGCAGTTTTATTAAGGGCATGAAGTGAAATCTAATGCAATTTAAAACTGAAACGGAGGCATTAAATGAATCTCTTTTTTCCTTCCCTGTGTTTATGCAGGCAGGCTCTGTCTGTCAAGAGTAAGGTGTATGACACCAAAGGCCTGCTGATCTCCTGTGGGAAGGATCTGTGTGATTGTTTGGATGTAGACTGCATGGGCTGCTTCTATCCGTGTCCCGAGTGCAGCTCACGGAAGTGCGGCGTGGAGTGCAGGTGTGACCGTAAATGGCTGTATGAGCAGGTGGAAGTGGAGGGAGGAGAGATTATTCGCAATAAATTTGTCAATTAGCTGTGATTTTGACAAGACTTCTGTTTCTGAGAGGACTGACACTGGCTTTGTGTGTGGATGTAAAAGTATTGGGATATAAATTTGGATGTTTATACATTTGTTTTTAACCTTCTTTATTCTGTTGATATAATTTATTTTGGGAATGGCAATTTTTTTTAAATGGTTTTGTGTTGAAATTATGTGGCTTTTCAGTTTGTATCTAGGAAAGTTGTTTACACAAATAAATGGTGAATAAAAGCAGAATGTTTTGTGCTGATTTAAACGTGTTACAGAAAAGATCTTTCAACTTAATTTCCAGCTTTGACAATATGTTAAAACGCATAAAAAAAGTCCTTCATAAGTTTAATGAGTCAGTGTCTATTACATCTTTCTCTAAAGTACAGCAGCCCTGTGACGAATAACCACTGGGTAAATGTTTCACATGTTCAACCTACTTCTGGTTACCCTTCATATTTCATAATTAAAGTCTATAAGCATCTTCGTTATGTCTAAAATGTTGTGATTTGCCCATCAAATGATGACACAACGAGATCTGATCATAAACAGAAATGGAGCACAATCGGAATTAAAAAGTGGTTAGTTTCCAAGAGACTAAGTTCACTACTGAATGTCTTTGTAATTGCCCCATTTGTTTCAGTGTGCAGATTCAGGGCACTTCACCTCGTGTAGAAGCCAGAAATGTCAAGATGAAGAACAGTCTGTCATAAGCCCAGTTTGCCCTGTAGCTGTACAACAATAGCAGAGTGGAAAATTGACTTACAGCAGGAATAATGTATTGTAAGACAATTTAAATATGTACTGTTTATGTTATGGAAACGTATATACATTATAGAAAAGCGTATACATTTTAGTGTAGTACTGGGACACATTAATGCGTAGCAGAAGTGACCGTGACCTTTGTTGCCTAGTCAACATTGTGATCGTATCACACATCAAAATACAACTCCTTGCTTTTAAGCATTTCTTCATTCATTATTTCTTATGTAATGTTTACAATATAGTTTAATGTATTAAATCATTGAAGCGTCACTTATTTGCCTTATTAATTCAGTGTAGCATCACCCTAACCTCAATGAGTTGTGAGTAATATCAGCCGGTAGAGTGTGCATGGATTTGCACTTTGAATTTTCACCAGAAATAGTAGACGATCCAGATACTTTAAAGATACCCATTTTAACATACTACGATTTACAACATATCATTTCTAATTTCGAATACTATGAGAACTAGGATGCAGGGCGCTCTGACTAAATTATGAATGTAAACATTTTTGGCAAAAAAGATGAAAATGGTATTTGATGCTTATAACAGTAAACAGTTTTTCTCAAGGCCTTGAGGGACATCCAGACCTTGTTATTATAGCACTCAATTTGAAATATTTTAATTTTGTTTAAAATATTCAATTAAAAAATTAAATTTTTATTGATTACATGCATAAATAATTTCCTCTCGTCCTTGTGTCCAAGTTTTTATTTTTTAAGAAACTGCAGATCATGTTTTAGTTTGTAGAGGACTGTTTTAAGTCTTATACTGCAGTGTATCTGGTTTCTGTCAGCTTTAATTACCATGTGAGTGTTGAATTTGTCTGAAAACTCTTTGATATTCATACTGATTCCTAATTTATGTAAATCGAGAATGGTTTAGTGAGTTTGCTCAGCCAATCAGTGCGTCCTCGCAGAGTGACATTTTTACAGTTGATCTCAGAAGAACAATTATAACACACCAATTTCACTAGCAAAATTAATGCGTGTCTGTGTGTATAAGCGCTTTAAAACAGATGGTTTATCAGAGGAAATTAGCTCTGCTTACGCTATGTAAGAGCAGTTTTAATGATGCCGTTTGTGACTGATTAAAAGATAGAGAGCAGAAAATTCCAGAAACAACAAAATGAAACTCTTCACAGATGACCTATTGAGAGCGTTAAGCGTTGAGTTTTCAAATTAAAAACAACAAAATTATTCACTTTAACTAGTTATTGCAGAATGTTACATTCATTAATAAATTACAAATAATGCATTCGATAATCAACTTTTCATTTTGGTTTTGTTTTTAACTCCATTATTTAGAATATTAATCGCTTGCCATAGAAAAGTGTTAATATTTAATTTTTTTGTTAATATTTAAAATGCTTAAATGGTTGTGGAGGGACTTCAAATTATAGTAAGGAAAACATTTGACAAAAAAAAATAATTTATACATACAGTATATGTAAAATATTCACACATTCTCAGTTTTATCTTTTTTGAGTGTTCCTGTAGCTCAGTTGATACTGATATAATGTGTTAAAAATATAAGTACTGATAAAACGTATATCTTGAAGTCCTTTTAAGTTTTTGGGTTAAAGCGTCTGCCAAATCCTTGAATATAATGAGTACCTGCGTTATGCAGAGGTCAGCACAAGCACTGGTGTCAATAGTGATGCAGCTGCCACAGTCCTCACTTCCCGCAGTCATGGAGATGTTGGTGAGTCGACAGCTGGACCTGCATTCTGAAACTGGCCTCATTAACAGCGGCAGCTGCGTCACCATAGCGACGACGTGCATCCTCATCTGGGAATCATTACAAAAAGTGTGTGTGTGACTAATTAAATACAAACACTGAAGCAGAGTATTAGCATCACATGTTTGTTTCAGGATAACAAAATGAATATGGACGGATTACCAAAATTGATTTAAAATATAAAATCATATTTTTAGTGCATTTCACAGAAAGGATAACCAAACCAAAGAGAGCAAAAACAAGCATTACAGAAAAGATGTGAATTTCACGTGTGCAAAAACACGATCACATGTGAAAAACACGCTTCACATGTGATTCCATGGATATTTACACGAAAATGATTCACACAAAAACGTTTAAACCATCATTTCACATCTGATTGTGTGTTTTTGCTTGTGAATGTAAAATCCATGCAATGTTTCTATAAGTGACTCGCTAAAGATAATCCAACTTAGACAATAAGATAAATAAACTAATCTGTAAAAAATTGGTATGGTTGAAAAAGAAAACAAACTACAGTAAGTCAAACTACTAACCTGAAATAAAAAAAATCACATCAGTCCTACCTGCAGGAGTTTTGCTGAGACTTGCCCTCCATACACAGGGACATTTAAACCCTCCTGTCAGATCTGACACCCACCTCTGCTTGGGAAAAGCCATGTCTTATCATACTACTGTATTTGCTTTTTGTGGAGGTGGCATAAGTCCCTTAAGCCCTCCAGCCATGACATTCAGTCTAGGAGAAGCTTGGACAGAACAGCATCCATGTAAAAGCCACCGGTGATGTTTTGAGTTTCAAGGTCAGTATTCTACATCACAGCTGTTTAATGCAAATCGTTTTAGGAACATTGTTTCAGTAATTATTACCACAGTTCCAGATGGCTGGTCTTTAAGGGCCCCATATGACTTGTTGAACAGAATTTTTGATTGTTGGAGATTTTCCAAACAAATTTACCAATATATTAACGTTTATGCACTTAGCAAACACTTATATCCAAAGCAACTTACAGTGCATTCGAGGTTTACATTTTATAAGTACAATATGCGTGTTCCCTGGGACTCGAACCCATGACCTTTGCACTACTAATGCAATGGTCTACCTGTTCAGCTACAGAAACACAATAACAAATATTCTAAATTATTATCTAACATTTTTATGTTTCTCTTTCTAAATTATTATTTGTAAAGTCTCTGTAATTCTTCTCATTATTTAGCATTTATTTAAGATGGCTTTGCTACAGGTCTAACCATTAGTGCCTGAATATGTTTAAAGGTTATTTTAGGTGTTCCTGATATCTCCGCCTGCCTCTTTGACATCTTGACAGATCAGCTTCAACTCAACCCTGACAAGACGAAGCTCCTCTTTCTATCAGACATATCCGCCCCCAGTTCCTCCCAGCCCTGCTGAAGGTCGTGTAGTCATTCAGTCCTGATGTACAAATCTTGGAAGTTGTCCAAAATGACCCAGTGACCTTTATTTATCTTGCTGAGACATCTGCCCCAGCATCCACATACACAGCTAAAATCTGCCTTTTAACTCTCACTAGTGCATCAGAAATGCTGTTGCTTGTTTCATCCATATTAATTCTTACATTTCCCAGGTCTCAGTATTCATTTACTATAGTGTCAGAATTATTTAAAACTTATACAGAACTCTGCCCTACAACACAGTCAATACTAATAACTACAAATCTATCCATCTGTACACCCAAAACCCTCAGAAGTTTCATTTTCTAATAAACAGAAACCCCTTTCTATAGTGAAATTCCCAAATACATTGAGCAATATATTCCTAGAGGAATGAAAGAAATGTGTGATGCATTGATGGAACTTCTACCCATTCCCTTTGCTGTGTGTTTTGTGGTTAACACAGATTTTATGCCTTGTGCAGTTACATTTTTAAAGAAAGAACACTTTAAAAATGAAAGTTTTTAAAAGGTGTTTAACAGTGATGTCATTAAAGAACCACTTGTGGTTCCCCAAATAACCATTTAGTTCTTAAAAAAACATCACTTTCCTAACTTTTTATAGTCTAAAGAACCTTTTACCTCTTAAAAAAAACTTTTGTGACACAGAAATTCTACAGATTTAAAAGTTCTCTATGTAACCATACAGCCAAAATGGTTCATCTATAATATTGTGAAGCACCTTTTTAAGAGTCTAAATACTCAATTATCATGCTCAAATCTCATGCTCAATTAAATACACTCATTTTATTATGGTGGTTAAACCAAATGACCCTATACACAATCTGTCCTGTCTGAATGGTAATATGATGTTTTGCTAGCCCTTAGCGTAGTTATTGTCCTGAAATCATTGTGTGAAATACTGCCCCCTTTATATTCGATAATACATATTTTCCCCAGTATGTAAGACTCAATACAGATCCAGTATGTATGACCCATATGGCGTTTTATTTAAGAACATTTCTAAATCTTAAATTCCAGGTGATGATTAAAAAAAGCTGTGCATATACATTATAGTGCATTTGCATTTTGTTATAATACAAATATATAATAAGTTTCATGTACAATCTGGGAAACGTTTCACATTTTAACTTGTGCGTATAATAGATATACGATTGCAGTATTACACGGCCACGGTACTGCATGTTTTAATAATAAGCTAAAGGAGATAAATATTAAATTGATGCTCTTTGTTTAAACGTGTTTATTACTGGACCTTAGACAAGGGAAACGCAGAACTGCGACAATCAGATCGTTTCTGGTTTGTGGACTGTAACAGGATAGGAAAGTACGTGTGTCTTTTTGTCTGGTGGGTGCAGCTCGTATTCTGCAGCAGTCCCTTGGGTGGGCAGTCGCGATGAAGTACAAGTCAACAGATACACGAGGGGCTGGTGAAGTTTACGAACTGCAGCACACCGGCGTGCGCGCAGTGACCCGCTGTGGCCACTGGGGGACGTTCAAGGTCTTTCCGCGCTGCGCAAACGTGCCCATCTCGGCGGAGCGCAGCTCCCCAATAACACGAGCACAATGGTCAACGGGCGAGACTGAGCGGCAGACAGATGCGCGCTGCGCATACTTACCTAAGGCTATTTCACATGGCATCTTAAAACTTTGATAGGTCTCGATTCAGACGCTGCCGGTTTGATTGATCGAGGGCGCATCATGCTCTCGGTAGCAGCACCTGCTTTTTGGTGAGCGTGAGTTCGGGCTTAATGCAGCGGTGCATGTTTTTTGGGGAGGGGGAGATGGGCAGGTAATAAGAGATCCTGTTGAATAAAGACCCAACGGCGAGCCGTGGCCAAAACTGTGATCCCTCGAATGCGATCACACCTGACTGTTGAGGTGTCATGTTCTGCGTTTGG
>JAZGTK010019657.1:0-10086 GCA_036877625.1 Ambastaia sidthimunki
GTGTTGTGGCTTCACAAATGCTTTGCTGCATACCTCGGTTGTAACGAGTGGTTATTTCAGTCAAAGTTGCTCTTCTATCAGCTTGAATCAGTCGGCCCATTCTTCTCTGACCTCTAGCATCAACAAGGCATTTTCGCCCACAGGACTGCCGCATACTGGATGTTTTTCCCTTTTCAAACCATTCTTTGTAAACCCTAGAAATGGTTGTGCGTGAAAATCCCAGTAACTAAGCAGATTGTGAAATACTCAGACCGGCCCGTCTGGCACCAACAACCATGCCACGCTCAAAATTGCTTAAATCACCTTTCTTTCCCATTCTGACATTCAGTTTGGAGTTCAGGAGATTGTCTTGACCAGGACCACACCCCTAAATGCATTGAAGCAACTGCCATGTGATTGGTTGATTAGATAGTTGCATTAATGAGAAATTAAACAGGTGTTCCTAATAATCCTTTAGGTGAGTGTAGAAAAGAACTCAGGTTAGCCACCTTTCATTATAGCCATATATGCTAGAGAGGTGCTACATGTGGAAAATGTGATATGTTTGGTATGTTGTATGGTAAAGTGCACTATATCTTAAATAGCCATAAATCAGCTTAATTTAAAAGGAAAATTACAAAAATTGATGTTAAATTGACAGCCCAAATTTTAATAGGTGTGTTTAGACCTCCACTGTGCCTTGCCTACCGATTGGCAAGATCTGCCAAACAACTTTATTGTTCTCATTGGTGAGACTCGCCAGCCGTAAAACATCTACATTGTCATCTGAGCTTATGCAGCCTCCTCAGCTGTTGCAGAGATAAAACTGGTACATTTTGCTCCATGTCCTGTATGCCTTATTGACCAGGTTCAGAAAAAGCAACACCGTCACAGCCAACCTGAGCAGTCACTAGAAGTGGAACTGTGTATGATTTGCATTCCAAGGTACAGAAGCTAGTGTATTTAAATGATACTGGTATATTCTATTGGGCTCAAGCTGACAGTGCAATCATGCATTGGTCATCTAGCTTCCCCAGTTATCTAGCTTGAAAGGAGGATATTAGTTTATTTCTAGGCATTTCAGCATTTACACTTTTACAGTAGACTCAGTTTTGAACATATGTACAGATAAGAGGGCATAGTTAATTAAGTATAAATAAAGCTGTAGACTTAAAAGAATATTTATAGTTAACCTTGCTTACAATCAATATACACTTGAAAATAACATCAATGAAATATAGTGCTATAGTGTCCACCTAGTAGGATTAAAATATATTCAGGCTTCGTCTTTGTATTCTTTTCTATGTTCATTTCCTGCTCTGCACGATGAGACTAGGGGCACAATTATGCAGCTGTTTCTTGTAACTGCTTAGAAGGAACTGATGATACAGTGACTGTGAAAAACAGAGAATTCAAATAAAGTCTCACAGGATCTCAGTAAAGTCTTTGTTTCCCTCAGTAAAGGCTGTTTCCATTGCTCTGGCTGTCAGCTGCGTCAGAGGCACACTATGAAATTTTGTCAGTTTGGTAGTTGAATTCCCCAGGGAAGCATCATTAGGAAATCTGTAACTCTCTCTGGCACTAATTAGCATGTGGCTTCATGTGCCATTTGGAACCCCTTGTTTCAACCTGGACTCATGAGCCCCTTGTTTCATGAGTTATGCAGATGTTTGGGGCCCTCCCTCGATTCACAACCGCAAGAGTTATACCCAATAACTTCTTTTGAGTTTAAAATGTCCTTTTAGAATTGGCACATACATGATATCTTTGTAAAGAAGATAACTAGACATGAACATTGATGTGCTTGACGTAAAAATGGGCTTTTGGCATAAATATCAACATAAAGCGACATGCAGCAAATTGTGCAAAATGACGTAGGGCCTACATCTAAATGAAACAGGATATTTATGTGAAATAATGGAAATGTAGGGCAGAACATTTTAATAACTTGCACTGATGAAGCATTCAGAATAAAGCCTTGAATGCATAAAGTAACGCAAAAAGTAATGCAAAAAGTTGAATGCAAAAAGTATCAGTTTGTCTTGCATGCAGTAGCATTGTTATGCTTTTAAAGTTGTTTTTTATTAGCAATCATGCTTGCGTTCAAAATTCACTGCTGCTCTGACTGACTGTACATGAAATAAAACTTGAGTATGTGATCATGTGCTAGTATTTTGTTTGTGTCCATTAAATGAAACAAATAGCACAATTTAAGGTTACAGTTTTCTGCAGCCATGTCTGCACTACACCATAGACCGTAGTTTCCCTGAGTGACCATAGATACAGAGCAAACAGTTGTCATCATGATTCTTCAGTAGGTTAAGTTGCATCAGCAGGGGGATCAATGTTGCTATTTCACATGCACGGCTTTGAATAAATATGAATCAGTTCAATCTAATTCCAGATTCCAAATATATCATACAGTATCTGTATAAATGTGTATTACATATTCTGAACAAAACTTGTGTGCTTGCAGCAGACCTAGCATCCAGCAGCATTTAGTTTCAACATGACCATCGTGGTAAGAACGTACAGAGTCAGCTTAATACTGAGGACATTTTGTGTGGCACTTTAATGCTTAGTGTCTTTGCGTTTCTGACATGCCTTAAAAATGCCAAGAACGCTTTTCTTATGTTGCTAACTTAACAAAAGAAGACAATTACTGTCCTGAAATCAGAGCTTGTTTAAACATATTTTCATGCAACTGTATCTCCACCACTAGCTAGACTGGACGAAATCTCTGGACGAGCACTGATTGGTGCTCTGTGCCTTGCAGGTCTTAAATTTGGAAGCTGAATTGGCATTAGTATTTGTACATTTGAATGTATGTATACTTATGAATATTAATGAAATCACTCATCATACTGCACATATGAATGCCGGGCAGCCGTGTAAAACACCCACCCCTCAATCACCCGGCTCCTCCCTCATGCTATGAAAACCACATTATTTTTGATCTGGAGTAAAACTGAAGGAAATTTATGTAGTTTCTCTTTTTTTTCTTCCCATGTTAAACTTTAATGAGAACTGTCTGAGAGTCAAGATGCTGTGCATGCTTAGAAAGTCAACTAAACTTGCCTTTCGCAAAAAAAGTCGAAACAGTGAAAACAGCACAACAATGTGCTTGAGGATTGAAGTAAGATGCTTAAAGCATGCAGCACCTTTAGACCCATCTCTGAAAGGCGGGATGGTTTTTGCCTCATGCTCTTGAACCTTTGCCAACTGAATCCTTCTGATTCCTGTAAGCAGATCCACTGGCAGCTGGTGTCCACAGCTCCATATTCGCTCCAAACCAGCCCACACTCCTGTAGTGTATTATGGGCAACCTGTGCAAACACGCAATATCTTCCTGATGTAGTACACAATATGTCAGCCCACACTACAAAAAACGAAATCTAAGCAAGTAAAAAAGAATCTTGTTTCTAGAAAATATGTGTTATGTTTTATCATGAAAGATAAAAAATATAAAACACATTGCACACTAGACTACAAATCTAAGTTCAAGTCTTTATTGGTCCTGGCAAGTAAATATTAACTCCTTTGAGGTTGATTTTACTAGAAACAATTGACAGCTGTAAAGTACAAGTTTGTATGGCTTTAAATAGATTATTGTGCTAATTTTAACAATTTTTCACAATTGTATTTAACACTTAAAATAATCTATTTAACAGACACTGCATAGTTTATTTAGCTCCAGTGTTGTGTTTCTTTTAAAAAATGGGATATTTTTACTTCTGATACTGGCCCCAATACACATTTACTGTTAAAAATGGGGTGGTTGGAACTGTTTACATTCTGACAGCATTCAAACATTTGATTATGCTTAATCAAAGATATACAGATTTTTGAAACCATACATTTTTAAAGAAATCTGTTAAAATGTCTGTAATTTTGTTTTTACAGGAATTTACTTTTGAAACCCACTTAAAAAAAAGCAATGTTTGGATTCAAATCTCATGCATGTAATGGAGCATTGGTCCCAATAGTTTAATCTGGATAGAACATGAGTCAAGTAATGTTTCCTAGGTATAATGTTGTTTTCTTAGAAAAGGTCATTCAAATGTTTAAGATGCTGTTCAATAAGTACTTTAAACTTGACAATAGTCTCAAGGCAAATAATAGGTAAAAACAAAATTTGAACAATCTCCAAAAGCTTTGAGCAAAACAAGCATTTTACCTCATGACTGTTTCAGCTTATTGTCATTGGAAGCTAATGTACTGCAATAGGACTAGGCCTATCTCTAGTATCCTGTGGAGAATATGGGAAAAGCATTAAAAACATCTGGGTCCAGGTGTTCCAAACGAGTCAATTGTTGTAGCATGCACTTAATTTCCAAAGGAGCAATGCCTTCAAAAATTACATGCATTATATCTTCAGGTGTTTGCTGGAATAAATTGAAGCCAGAAAAATTCATTAATTTGCTCCTATGGCTGTTCCTAAAATACTCAGTTCTGGTTTTCTCAACTTCACTGTACTGTTGAATATGTCTTTCTAGTGTTCTTTTTTTCAAAGCTATCTTCACTGAAAAACATTTGCATGTCCTCAAAAGAACATTCACAATGTCTGCATTTACTGTATGCAAAGCACACACTTTTTAGAACCACACATCTTTTGTGGTGTATATTTCAAGTTCCCCACTTGCAAGATGAATTTTCTCACGATTATAAAGCACTTTCAAGTCCTCATGCAACCTTGCCAATATGGGCAATATCAACTCCACATTCTGAGAGGTCCTTGCAAATCGAAGCTAATTTGGACCTATACTTTGAAATTGTTACCCAAAGTATGGTAAAACATAAGCAACTTATTCTTTAAGACAAGATCCAAGTTAATTGCAAATTTAAACTTTGTCTAAAATAAATTATTATCTGTAAAGCAGAGGGTCTACAAGAAAATTTGGAGTGTGATCACATGACTTTGTCACCTAAGATGTCAAAAATATCCAATGCTGCTTTTCTGGGATCCATCATTTATCATGGCAAAGACAACAGTAATTGTTATACTCTTTATCAGGGATATATAATGGAAACATCTGTTTTTGTGGTGAGGTTTCTTTCTTTACAGCAGTCAAAGAGTCGCAAAGCATCTTTAGGAAGGTCACTTTCTAAATGTCTGTTAAATGCTGTTTGTAGCGGACTCCTCAATCTGTATTATAAGTGAGGTTGATAACTGCTGCCACTACATTTACGTTACATTACGTTACGTTACATTACTCTGGGAAAAAAAGAAGCATTAATTAGCAGAAAAATACACCGAACATTAAAAAAATCATTAAATAGGAACAAGGACAGACCACATACATACATATATATTATAATATAACTTGAACTAATGTGTGTCCAGTGCCCTTGCTGGGGATCCGGAGACTCACACTGCGGGTTCTGTCCGTAGTGGGTGCACATAGCTGGAATTGGACATTCTTAGTGTCAATGCGGGGGATATTGAGGACTCTCACTTATGAGGAGGTAGCTGGTAAGGGCAGTGACCAAATTAAACATTGATTGGCCTCTAGAAAAACAAGAAATGTTCAAATAAGGTAAATTGGATGAGCGTTTTCTGCAGTCCCAGGTACAGCCTCTGTGTGAGGGTTTGCCTTTCTTTCCTGATCTCCACACTGAGGTACATCTTGGAAAATACCGTTCTCATCCCGTATCCCGCAGAGTCACATGGTGCATAACTATTCTTCCATTGTGGGCTTTAAGGAGAAAAGTTCTGGGATGATGCCTCGAGTTTAAGAGATACTTCCTATTAAGCTACGTCACATGACATCCTCCTTGGTAGGGAAGGCTTAGGGAAAGTGTACCCATTAAGCCCACCAAAATCTAAGTTAACGTATTTTTCATAGATACTAAGATGGTTTATAAACATGATCATTTGTTAAAATGAAGGATTAATCTCTCATTTAAAAGTAAATTCATTTACTTATGCATATTTTAAAAAACAAATTAAAGAAATTCTATAAATAAAGTCAAAAGTCTGGCATGGGCTTAATTGGTACCGAAGTACCATTTAAACCCAAGTGTGTTCCAAATAAGCCCACAACCACAATTATTGACACAAATATAATTTTTTTTCAGGTAGTAAAAACATTTATTCAGTAACATGTTATATTGTACAGAATTAATTTTTTGAACTTGCATTTAATGTTTGGCTTATAACAATGAACAACCACAAACATGACCAAGTAGGCCTAAAACTAATTTTTATTGGTGTCTGTATTTAACGTTTCATTTAATATTCACAAAATTTATTTAAGTATTGTAAAAAAAAATGTATTTGTTTTTAAAAGTAGTAAATTACATTAGTGCATAAACAATATCTTAAATAAACATGAAACAGGTCTACACATTGGTGAACAGGTTACTGATTGGCCACTTTCATTTCTTTTAGCTTTCTTATGTAACTTTCTGCAATTGAAAGTCTTTACAAATCAAAAAGCACTTTGCAATTTGTGATGTGCTATGTAGTCTAGTTAATGATGTCAGGGAGATATATGAATATAAGAATAGCAAAGTCACTGAATTACAGAAACAAATGTACCAAACATCATACTTTCAACATTTTACTATTTAAATACAATAGGTGGGCTTAAATGGTTCTGCAGTGATTACTGAGGAAATAAAGACATTTTCACACCAAAATAAAAAAAATATATTTTATGTTTGGAACATTATGCTTTTAACTTGATTTCATAGTTATTCTTTTTATGTCCTATCTTTAGAATTTTTGAAGTTGTTCTTATACAAAGTTTGCATATGCTAGCTGCTTTTGGGGTCACTGTACCATTTAAGCCCACCTTGAAAAAAACCAAAATTTTTGAAAATATTTAACTCACCCAAACCATTTATTGTGCTTTAATTAATATATTGATGTGAAATGCATCAGAAAACATTTAGTTCATACACTTAATATTTCTAATAGCCGCGTTGTGCATATCATGACTACTGATTTGACCTTGTGATTAGCTCACTATGCCAACTAGCAAAACTCATCTTTCTAAATGAAACCAAATAGATCAAATTAACTAAAAACACCTCCATAATACACAAAACAAATCATTAATCTCTCAAATTACATATGGATGTACTTCGCAAATTAATGGTTAAAAATAGTTGTGAGATTATTTTTTTCTGAGTGGTCCCAAAACACCAAAGTTTTGAGGTGACTTAAAGTGAGCCCCCTTGCTTAACTCAACAATTACAAATGTGATTGGTGTTCAACAAATACTGACATGTTAGTAAGAAGTTGTCGGATTTTATAAAATAATAAGTAACACAAGACACGACCCTCTTTTTTTATATATATTAAGTTGCAAGTGGGCTTATGGTGCCTGGGCTTAATGGGTACACTTACCCTATATACTGTGGTATTAGAAGGCCTAATATACCTGCATACTATTGCCAAATTGCCACTATTGCCATTTGCCATAGAGAAATCTCCTTAGAGTTTTAGATGAGGGTGGGAGAATTGGGCCAGACGATATCAAAGAGTTACGCTGACCGACAGACCTTTCTCTCCGGTCACTCAATGGCAGTTCTGGTGGCTACAGAGAGACACCTATGGTTGAACCTCTCAGCCGTCAAGGAGAGGGGTAACCATTTTCTTCATGATGCACCAATCTTACGTTTCTGGGGTAGTATGGGACTAGTATGTCCCCCACTGCTGTCGAGTTGGTCCTGGCTGCTGTGTGACATCACAGTGAAACACTTTCAGAGAGTGTTTGGCAGCGGCATCCAATGTAATTTCTTTAAATTTCTAGCCTTAAAACACTTTGTCACAGACCTCAGGGGCTGTCATGTTCTTTGCAGACTGGAGCATCAATCAATGTTTCTTCTCTGGTCCCAGGGCAAATTGCTTTCTGTCAAGTTATGTACATACCTGGGGACCAGAATGTCAGGGCAGACATCCTGTCGAGGCCGGGGCTGAGGTTTGGGGAATGGATACTTCATCTGCAAACTGTAGTTTTGATTTGAAGGAGGTTCAACCAGGCAGAAGTGGCATCTCAGGATAATACTCACTGTTAACTGTGGTTCTCCTTCACACGTCCAGCCCAGTTGGAATTGGATGCCATGGAACAGATGTGGAAGATTGCTCTGCTCCTGGGAGTCCTGTAGAGGGACTGTCAAGATGATGTCAGTTTGCTCTTGATAGCCTCGTTCTGGCCAGTCCAAGTTTGGTTTTCAGACCTCATAGCCGTCTTTGCAAGCACTCCTTGGAACATGAACTGTCTGACATTCAGCTTCATGGAAGGCCACTAAATTTACTGGCGGGTGACAGCCAGTGAGCCAGCAACCCCTCTGGCACATCAACCCCTCATCCGGCCTCCTTGACTCGGAGCTAAATCCCCCAGGAAAGGTGAGCAGCTATCTAACTGAAGTTTCTGATGACCCTAAATTGCCTATAAAAGTTAGTGAAGTTCAGGAAATGCTGTAGAACCTTACGAGAGTCAGGGATCAGTCACTCGGCTATGACCTTTACCTTGGTGGGATCAGCCTTGATCCCCTCGGCTGAAATGATGTGCCCCAGGAACGTGACCAACATGCCATGGAATTAGCATTTCTCGGCCTTGTCTGTATGTGACTTCCCCCAGGAGGACCAGCTCCTTTTAAATGATTTGCTTTCCTGAGTTTATTTAGCTGGTATCCTGTAGCTCAACTGGTAGAGCATTGCATTAGCAGCGCAAAGGTTGTGGGTTCAATCCCAAGGAATACAAGTACTGATAAAAATGTATACCTTTAATTCACTGTAAGTCGCTTTGGATTAAAGCATCTGCCAAATGAATAAATGTAGTCACCTGTTTTTGGCCCAGTGTCCCAACACACCACAGCATAGAAGATGGAACTGGCAACCACGGAGTGATAAAATATGTTTAGCATTTTGTTACATATATTGAAGCACTTAGTCTCTGCAAAAAGTAAAGTTGACTTTGGCCCTTCCTGTAAGTTGCCAGCATGTTCTTTCATCAGCTGAGTTTACTATCAACGTAGATCCCCAGGTAGTTGTTGGAGTCCACTATCTCTACATCAGTATGACCTTAATGATGGCGCCGCAGATGGCCGCCTCGGTGTGGAGCTCTCCCATTATTGTTGTGTTTTTGTTTGTTTGTCCAGTCTTTAGTTATTGTAATTTAATCAGTTTTACCAGAGACAAATTACTAAACATTTATCAGCAAACGCCAAACAATTTTTTTTACCGGTTTTTAATTATTGCGACGTTTTAAGAGACATTGTAGTTGGAGGCGCAGCGCTGCTGTATAAGCGCTCCAGGACGTGCAAACGTGGGAAAGGGGCCGGCGCGTTGGTAAGGCACCGACAGCACGGGTTCAGAACTGCGCTCCCTAGTATTTACCTTTCAAACCTCCGCTCTCTCCCTAACAAAACGGACGAACTTCTACTTCTCACACGCACAAATAAGGATTTTTCTAACTCTGCTTCATTGTGCTTTATATTGTGCTTTTCATTGTGCTTTGCGGAGACTTGGCTGAGCGAAGTTATCCCGGACAGCGTGTTGCTTTTGCCCAGCTTCCAGTTGTTCAGAGCGGATCGCAACGTGGAATTATCGGGGAAAATGAGAGGTGGCGGGACATGTTTTTACATCAATGATAGATGGTGTAGTGTATCAGCCGGGTTGGAAAGCGTTATTTAAAACACTATCGCTCTTCCGCTGAAACGAGGGAATTTAAGCCTTAGCTCAAAGGGGATAATAAGTATACTTAACTGTAATTATACAAATTATTGAAAGATGTATATATATATATTTACCTGATTAAGCAGAATTAATAATAACAATTAATTATTGTATTCGTCCAGCGAAACATTCATAATTGTACTTAACTCTAAGAAATGTTATTTCCCGTGGCCTTTAGAAAACACACTTCCTACTGATAGACAGTGCTACTTCAGAGCATGTAACAAGATCGACAAGTTTAAGTGATGTTTGTTTGTGAGCAGTTAAACACAGAAACAATCACAAGTGGATACAAAACGGTTTATTTTCTACACTAAGACAAACAAGACTAACTATAGACAAATAATACAATATGACAATACAAATAAAGAAAAGCAGGAAAGATAGGAAAAAGTAACAGAATGGCAATATCACAAGCA
>JAZGTK010019658.1:0-11301 GCA_036877625.1 Ambastaia sidthimunki
CAGAAACAGTGTTACTGAATGAGTTACTGTAGATACGCTTCACGAATACACTGACATTACCACGAGTTTAAAACATGCATCTTATAAATACTGTAATATTACTAGCACTGCATTTAGTCCAGATGTAATATAAACGTTTAGGTAACGACTGTCTTCTCATTATAGGCTATAAATCTTATATACCATTAAACTCATATAGTAAGTAATCTATAGGAATGTTGCGTTCATTATTCCTCGCTTATAAAGGTTTCTTAATGGTTATTTAAAACACTTTCAGGCAACCCTCCTCTGTCCAGGCATTATGTAGCAGTTCATAGACCTAGAGAATAAAAAGTTTAATTTTCAGTCATTTTATATTGTATATAGTGTCATTTTCAAAGACATTTCAAGTGCATTAATTTTTAGTTACTTTGTTAGAAATTCTACACACGGTCTGTAAGCTCATACTGACAAACTTTCTTGGTCAAGCTGTGTGCATCCCATCATAAGACACGAGGATGGGTCATGTAAAGAACATGAACTGGAAACAGACCGTGTGATTCAGATACTGTCTGTAGTTACTCTTCATGGTGTAATGGACTGTATCTGTCTGTAAAGAGTTCCGCATGACTTAAATAAAGCGATTCTTTCTTCACTAAAAAAGTCTGAACATTTTTTCTCATCATGGGTCGCCTGGAAAGCAGAAGCACACGTTTGCCTCGCCAGGAGAGACATGTGTCATTTGCGCATGGATTTACTGGATGAGAATTTAAAAACAGACACATTTATAAGTAAGTTATAAGTAATTAAGTAAAAGGCAAAAGAAAAGGAAAGCTTACCGTCCTCTGCGCTGACTTTGAACACAAAGCAGAAGACAAACGCAATTCCAAGCTGAGATCGCAGGAAATCCATCTTTCCAAAATGCGACGCTTCGAGGGTGACGCGAGCTCAACTGGTGAACTTCCTCAAGGCACAAACACAGAGAGGTTTCGGTGGGAAATAAAAACAGCCCTTTGCTCTTTATAATGATGTGATTTTCTCATTCAGTTCTGTTGAGTCAGATTATTGCGCACAGCACATTCAAACAGTCCGTATCATCATCTACTTCAAATATTCACCAGAGACTCAGACTGTGTCATAAAACAGCCCGTTTTTCATACAACAGAAAGAGTTATTCAGCCTATTCCGTTATGAAGCCGTCACGCGTTATTTCGCTCCATTGCTTTATTGGTCTCCGGTGGGTTGGTTTCTGCGGGGGTCTCTCCACTAATGCTCCGTTTCCAACACGCTGTGCATCCAACTGTACGCGACCCGCTGCCTTTCTCTTATAACTCATTCACTTTCACTCTGAAGGGAAGAAGAGTCGCGTCCAAACTGGCGGACAGGAGCGTCACCAGCGTTACGCACGGAAGCGTGTGGATGCGCACAGCGCGTCTCGGGTGCGTCTCCAGCAGAGCGCGCGACGCGTGGATGTGTGTGTGTGTGTTTGTGTGTGTGTGTGTGTGTGTGTGTGTAATAGCTATCACATTACACTGAGCTTTCCTGGCCCGCCTACCCTCACACACTGAACATCTCTCTCTCTCTCTCTCTCTCTCTCTCTCTCTCTCTCTCTCTCTAATTCTTTCCCATTATTCCTTTGCATTACCATTAAAACTATTTACAATTCATCATTCAAAAACAAAAGTTCTCAGCCAGAGTCTATAAAGACTGTAGCTGGATATGGACTGTATGAAATATACAGAAACATAAAATGTTTTCTTTAAATATCGCATTTTTCAAGTTATGGGGACATATCAGCTCTCTCTCACTTTAGAAAGATTTCAGGAGTAAATCTTTCGTAAATCAGACACGTGAATCTCTTGAAATGTTACACAGTGACACACTGTAAAAGAACGATAATAAATTGTGTAAATTCGAGCCGCCATTCAAATAAGGCGGCATAGACGCAATAAAGATGCAACATTGATAGACTTGTTCACAGGCATAGATGTGATTATCTGGAGACAATGGGCGCACAGTGCACGATTATCATGAGGCAACATGCAGCAACTACTCAGAGAGTCACCGCATGTTTCCTCCTGCAGGGGGACGAACTGACCACAGCAGCACATCAGCACCGTCAATGAAGAAGTTATTGCCCTCCTGTTAATCCAACACATCCAAACTTATTTCAAACGATTTAGTTTGTTTACACTGTAAAAAACATCCAGAAACATCCATTTATTTTCTGTTAGCTACAGTTAGTTACAGTATCTTCCGTATCAAGCTGGAACTTTTTAAAATCGTGCATTAGGAAATAAAATAACAAATCAAGTAAAAACATAAAACTCAACCTTTGCTTAAAATCTGATTTTAACCGGCTCATTTTATTAAAGTGAGAAAACAACATCATTTATCATTGTAATGATCAATCAATCAATATCTTCAGATAAACTGACACACTGAAGCAAAATATACAAATAAACAGCTTACAAACTTTTTTGGTGACACACGTACTGCATACTGTGTTTAAGACTTTTGCACAGTAATGTTTAGGGTCAGCGGGTTTGTTCAAATCCAGTCAACAGTTTCTGGAAAGCCTTGAAGCTGACTGACTTTATTTTGTCTCTCTCTGTTCTGTGGTACCAGGAGGGCATATATATGTGTGTGTGTGTGTGTGTGTGTGTGTGTGTGTGTGTGTGTGTGTGTGTTTAAAGAACACAGAATCAGTGTGGAACCGGCCATCAGTTCTCTCTCAATACCCGTTTCTCCACACAGGAGCAATGGCAGGACTTCAAAGACTATAAGGTCACCACCTGTTTCACTCCACACACACCATCAATGCGTTGACAACTGTCTCTGTTTAAACCCTGAACAAATGTATCTCTGCTTACATGAGGTTGTGGGTCTGTATTCTGTACACTACATTATACTGTACTATATAAAGACTGTTCATACGTCAATACAGAGCACAACAAAATGCTGGAGTCTTAGTGTTTTTTGTAAAGCTGTAATCCATAACTCTTGTCTCTCTACCGCCATCTCTGTTTGAAACATAAAACTGCAGGTTACTTGTGGAGTTATTTTCTTAACATTCATAAGTTTACATTTTAAACAACTGCTGTAAGAACAAACTACAAACTCTGCAACATATACAGACATGTGATATAATAGCTTTCTGTTTACAGACTGACATTACCCACTAAATCTGACCTGACAGCTCCAATTATAAATCATTATTATAATCTTATCATAGTGAATTAGGGTAAGATATAGACATTGTGCTGAACACTGATCTGTTTTTACTTGATCAATAACAGATTTTTGTTCACAATCTGAAACAAAAACGTTACCGACTGCAACTTTAAATTTTCACTTTTGCTGCCTTAAAAAAAGTGTGAACAGTCATATCTAAGCAGCTTGCATATGAATCAAAATACATATAAGATTTTACCCCAAAGATACCTTGTTTCACCTTACTTTTAGGACAGAATCGCATGTAACTTTTACAGTGAAAGCAATCCACGCTCAGGGAAGAAATAAATCCATATACAGAAAGTCATGTCACATGGTTTTGAGACAGAGCCAACAAAATATCTCAGATGTCTCAGATCGCTCACTTTCCTTGTGTACTTCTTCTCACAATGTGTTTTATTTTGTTGGTCATTGTCAAGCACTCAGGAAGACGTCAAATTGTCTCAAGCACAAATCAACCAAATCAACCCTCAATAGAGAACATTAGAGTCCTTTTTAGTGCACAGAAACATAAGGCTATGACGTCTTATGTAAAATAAACTGTCAAAAAACAGCTCAGTTTATTATGAACAGAAACTGAGAACAGTCTTTCAGCAGCGAGTCTACTGAAGTCTGTTTCACTCTAAAAATATTCACAGCTCACCTCAGAGAATCACAGCCCACCCAATGCGTCTCATCACTGCAATACATGCAAGTATCTTTTAATCTACCTGTCCTGCAGGAAACCCACCTTTAAAGCACAGAACACACACACACGCACTCACTCACTCACTCACACACACACACACACACACACACACATACACTCACTCACACACACACACACTTACTCACTCACACACACACACACAGAGGAAATTAGGATTTTATCACACTTTGTGTTTTTCACACAGCAGGAAAATGTTACATATAAGCATCTGCTGTCTAACTAAGAAAAACAACAACATGATTAGATGTTTACAAACTACATCAGTGCCATAAAGACAGAGAAAAACCTTCTGAATATAATGCTAACAGTGCTCAACTGACTAGCACAATGCTAAAGTGTCTAGAGAGAGACAGAGTGGCTACATCCAAAGAGCCCAAGATCAATTCTGTCTCATATTTTAGTGCGTAGATGTTGTTCTAAATAAAATCTGATCATTTTGAAAAGAACATAACACTTTTTCTGGACATGCTGCTAAAGTTTAACATCTCTAATCATCAGTATTTGTTTTTGGCACATTCTTCTGGGTCGTTTGAGCTACAGACATGAATAATATATCGTGTGTAAAAGAAGAGACGTGCTATTACTTCTCTAAGCACTTACACTGATGACTTTCACCTGGAAGATAATTTGTGTTAATGGAAGGGCCTGAGCAACATAAATTCATATCATAATATTCTAAACGTGTTTTTGCTTTTATTTGCTCTGTGAGGGTGTTTCAGTTGAAGTTTTAAATGTGCTGTTTCTCCTGGACAGCATGTGATTAAACATAGACGTGCTTCTGAGAAAAACTATAATGTATAAATTCAAACAGTGTACTGCACACCTCCAGAGTTTCAGCAGTGTCTCAAACTGCTCAGATTTGCCAAGTCAACAAAGTCTGTGATCAAAAGTCAGAGAAAAATCAAAAGTCATTTCGTATCAAGATCTGAGCTATTATATCCACAGTAATGTTGCAGCTCTGACTGTTTTATAGCGGTTACAGACATAAAGCACTACAAATTAACTTTCTTGATACAATGATTTGAAGTGTATTTAAAAGAATTTGTAGTTAAGAAAAAATTAAGTTGCCCATGTTTTATTTTTGATCACATTCAGTGGTAATTCACCAGCCACACCTCCTCTGTAACTTATTTACTATGAGCATCAGTTTATTATGACACAATACTACAACAACAAGATAACAGTCACATGATAAGAGTTCATCTGAATATTACAGAGAATTTCTGAGCTTTAACATTCAAACCAGCAGGAACTCTTATTCTCTCTTCACTGAAACTTCACTGAATCTCACACTGTTCTGTCTAATCAGGTGAATGTTCTTTCTTCTATAAATCAGAAGTTGCCTTGAGAACTCAAAAAAACCCACTGCCTGTAACCATTAATGGACTGGATTTATCACTTATGTGTGTGTGTGAATGTTGGCTGGTATAAAAGAATGGAGGCTGGGCATCATTTAAGATCCATTTGGAGATTGCTTTTGTATATGTGTGTGTGTGTTTGTGTTCACACAGCCTGTGAGAGCTGGTCTTTAAATGATGTCTTATCTTCGCTGCTCTTCTGATCAGAACAATTACTTACTCAATGTTGCACAATATACCAGCGTCTTTTAATATAAAAAATGTTCAGTTTCTCATTAAAGCAACTCTGTGTCTATATTTTACACACTGTGGCTGTTTTCATGTCCATGTAGATGAACGAGTGAAACTTAGAAAAAAATGTGTGTGTACGTTTGGGTTACAGCCAGGCAGATAATTGCAAATGCACACACTGCCAAACTGGCCATTAGTGAGTGTGTGTGTGTGTGTGTGTGTGTGTGGTGCTGGACCACAGCCCTTAATAAGATAAAACTGTCCGGCTGCAGTCTGCCAACCAGTACAAACACTAGTTAAAAAACTAAACCATATAGACTCACATCTTATTCCTGTAGAAAATTAATTACAGGAACTTATTTTTGAGCGCCACTTGAAGTTAACATAAAACATCACTCACAATGAAATGTAGTTGCATATAAAAATAATTATTATAGATTGATGATAGTATCGGAAATATAGATGGAGTTATAAATTGTGTCTAGTGAAAATTGATTGGATTGTAAAGGAGGTCATTTGATATCAGAATAGGTGAGTTAGCGAATTTAGCTAAAATATTGTCTGAAAATTGGCTAGATGACATCAGATCAAAGGCAAGTTTCTTCAGTACAACACAGTAACATTCACTCACCCAATGGCATCTGTTTGTGGTGGGGCTTTCTGTTTGATGGACCAATGGCAGACAGGGGGAGTGGTCATTATTTTTGCAGTTTCTGAATAACGTTCCTATAACCAAGCAATAACATTAATACAAGGTCTAAACAAACTGGATGTTTTGAACATTCAAATAACATTTTTGTTACGTTAAGAAAACATTCTAGATGTTGGACGGACATGGGAAAATGCATGTGTAGTGCAGTGCTACACTTCACAGTAACACGAATGATGTTCATTTAATGTTAATTCAAAACACAGTGAGATTAATACAAACAAAATCTAATGGATGCTGCCTTTACTTCAATATATACAGTGTCTACAGAAACACAACAGTACAAAGAGAGAGAGAGAGAGAGAGCGACAGAGAGTGAGAAAGAGAGAATGTTGAGAAATAACTGTAGCTTGAGGCAGTCTGTCACTTTCTGTTGACATGTAATGAACAGCTGAACTGCTGCAAGACAGAAAGAGAGAGAGACATAGAGAGACACAGAGAGAGAGAGAGAGAGAGAGAGAGATAGACAGAGGCATGAGCTGGGTGAAAAGAGCTTAACACAGCCAAATGCTTCAATGTGTCCTCAACACTGCACCAACACACACATGCATCCCCACTAATTAACACACATGCATTCATTGCCCCACTAATTAACACACATGCATTCATTGCCCCACTGATTAACACACATGCATTTATTGCCCCACTGATTAACACACATGCATTTATTGCCCCACTGATTAACACACATGCTTTTATGGATATGCACACATGCATTTATTGCAGCATGCTTATTTATATAAGTACTATAAGTTAATAACCAACATCCTTAGCATTAGTAACACAATAAATGCGCATAAACTTCAGTCCACCGTTGCTAAAATAAACTCTCAATAAGCTTTTCCATATGTAACTGTTTTTACCCACACCCAGACTCACCAGACAGTTTCACAGCTTTAAAACTCACATCTGCCATTTAAACTTAACACTGTGATTTAAAAACACTGTGCTAATAAAAAACAACAGGATCAGTTTAGCACATATTTACATAAAGCAAAAATGAATAAAAAGTGCAAACAGAAGCCAGAACGGTTCTGTGTAGACGGTTCTAAGCAAAAGCAAAAATAAGTGTCACACCCAAAGATAACAAAACAAGTCTAACTCAATTTTAGCAAAATGTTTTAAAGAATAATTAGATGCGAGACATGCAGTCGTGTGTGTTTCAGATTTATTTAAAAGGCTTCTGTTGACATTCAGAGACTGTCTGATTGTTATTTAAAAACCCTCCAGAAATAATATAACATACAAGGACCTTTGCATACTACTTAAGATTCCACCTATATACAAGCACAAGGGGTTGTGGGTAATATTAGCCCAAAAAGTGGAAATAGTAACATCTAGGAACCTTTGATGATTATTTTTAACACACTATAATTTGAGATGCATCATTCCTCTTTCATAGCACAAGGGATTATGGGTAATATTAGCCCAGAATGTTTGAATGGACCCACACTCAGAAAATTCCCCAGAGATAGTACAA
Organism: Ambastaia sidthimunki; assembly: GCA_036877625.1. NCBI lineage: Eukaryota > Metazoa > Chordata > Actinopteri > Cypriniformes > Botiidae > Ambastaia > Ambastaia sidthimunki. The sequence goes on from JAZGTK010019658.1 coordinate 7,701, forward strand.
CATCCGGGAATGTTTGGCACTATTTTTAACATGGTATGCATAAATCCTAATAAAATGTTCCTTTACACATGTTGTTTAGAAAATACAATATGCAAATTCTCCTGTCAAAATCAACTCCTGGTGAAGATCTGAGGTGATGAGGTTCAGTGACCACCTCCACATGCTCCACATCTTAAACACACACACAAAGCTGTTTCATGTGAGAGTGTAAAAGCAGCTCTGCCTACACACGAGGACCAATGAGAGAGAACATACATGTGTGAAGGTTGCGTGTGGCTGAAGGACACATACATCATCTTACACTGTGTTCTCAGAGCTCAAACTGATGCCAAATGAGGCCTGACCTGAAAAACACCCTGATCCCAAAACACTTCATCTGTGTGACCTCGGTACCGCACGGCTGAGGCATCACCGCACAAGAGGTGTGTTTGCAGACGCGTGACCGTGAGGGAGGGATGTGGGTGTATTTTCAGTCAGTCTCCTGGGTCGAGGCCTCTGTTACTGTCAGCAGTGTTATTGTAGATGGCTGTTATCAGTTACTCTGTTACCTTGAGCTTGACTCTTCCTTTGAACAGCAGTAGTTGTGCTGTATATAGACAAACAGACTGCAGTCCAATATTCATTAGAAAAGCTGACAACAATGCCAAGACATTAAAACAACACATAAATCAACAATAATGTGTAAGAATAAGGGCAGACAAAGACTAATTGTGAAAGGAATAGTCAAAAACAGAAATGTAGACATCATTTACTCACCCTCATGTCTCTCCAAACCAGCGTGACCTTCTTTCACCTGTAAAGCACAAATAGAAAATAATCACACAGGTCTTGCAATACAGTCATAAAATGACCACATGCACAATAACAGCAGAGATGAAGAGTTTAACATTCATATGTGTGTATTCACATCTAATGCAACAGATCTGAAATCAGCAAACAAAGCTCTCTACTAAACATCTGTTATAATATAAAAGCTTGAAATCGCAGGTGTGTATTCTGTATGGATTTGTATGAATTTTGCATTCTTTAAAGTTTTATATATATACTAGTGCATTGCTATGTTTTATATTGTAGCAGATACACAGATGAATCAAAATATCGGTCATTTAAAAACGTTATTTATTTGAAAACTGCTTTAAAACAGCTTGAATGATATAAACTCAAACAGTTCTGTACTGTAGGCCAACAACTGTCTCGCACGTCAATAAACGTCACCTGAGCTATTAAAGAAAACCTTCAAGCAATAAAACAATGTAGAGTTAGTGAGAGTCGATGTTTAATAAAAGCAAAGCGTTTTCCCAAGCTGCTGTTAAAGTCTCAGGAAATGTCTGGGAAATGAGCCCTGAAATCACACAGCCAATCCTGTGCCAGCTGGAGGAGAAAACAAGCGCCAAACGTGAAATCAAATTAGCGAAATCGGTCAAGATCTGGATGCGTCTGAAGGGAAATTGGAAAGGCAAGTGTGACCTCAGAGTTTATTTGCGCTTCGGCAGTCGCAATTAGACAATAATTGCCTGTCTTAACGAGAAGAAATTGCTCAGCTTCTAATGATCTGATCTCTGCTGAGTGGAGACGTGTGTTCTGTTGTGTGAATACCACACACTCGTACTCAGTGGTGCTTCGACTCCACACCAGGTCGTTTGGAATTCTCCATCTGGAATCTCATCGGACCGCTGTGCCGGTTTCTACAGTAACTGTATACCCGGCAACTGAGAATTCTGGAATGCAAAAACATGGAGAAAGAAGATAGAGAGATTATCAATATGATTTATGAGGGCTTGTCGAAGAATTATGATATATGTTGAATGTTAATATGAAACAATATTTTTTCTTTTATAACTTGGCTGCTGTTTCTGCACTCTGAAACTCATTTTAAGTAGTTGACACAGAATCTACTGATACATTTCAGAACTGATGCACATTTACACTGCTAACAATATACAGCCGTTGGCTTACATGTTACAGTACTTACATGTTATCAGATGAAGATCAGTGAGTTGCTGCTGTGAGTCTGTTGAAGTCTGTTAAAGTCTCTCTGGGCTGTTGAGTCTCACTGAAGCCTCATAATGACAGTGTAATGAAGTGAAAGTGATTTAGTGAGTCTCAATGAAAAGAGGCACAGAACTGAAATAAACGAGCCAAAACTGTGAAGGACAAGCAGATGAAATGTGAGGTCATCTGGAGCTTTGAATGGGAATCTACTGCACCATTCCGATGGGAATTTGGTCTGTTGGGAAAAAGGACACAGAAAACGTACAGTTATCTAATTTCTTTACAGATTTTATCATCCCCACTCAATGACTGCGTCTCCATCTGTGAGTTATTTCAACTCTTTTCTGTTACATGCAAACATTTTAATAGATGAAAAACTTCTCAAGTGTGTAAATTAGCCCTTAATAACTTCAGTTCAGCCTCTATAGTTTAACTGGTAATTATCAGCAGTGGTAGATAAGTGTTCTCACTTCATCATATAATGCACGTAAGGATGAATATGGAGCTGAAAGATTTTTCTGTTATAGTTTGTGCATGAAACAAACAGCAGTAACAGTTTCTTATTATGAGTTTGTCTGTTTACTTTAAAACCATCCATTAAAACAACCAAAACATTTATCCATGTTATTTACATTCACAACAAAAAATATCATTCAAGGTTTTAAAGATAACTAATAAATAACTAAAATAAAACAGAAACAATAGTGTATAATAAAATAATAATAAAATAACAGATTGAAAACAGTAAATCACAACTGATTACATGAAAAAATAATAATAAATAAAAGCAACAAAATAAAAACAGTTTTGAAGACTTTGAAACAGGATCAGCTGTTTGTTGTGTCTAACCTCGTCTTTCACCGGTTTGATTGTTTTTGGACCTCAAAATAGCTTGAGAAAGATTAAGAAGGGAACGTGGTCATCAAAGAACATGACTTTCAAATGGATTTTTAGGATTTCTTCATGAAAAGTTAATAGTGTATTATGGGGTGACAGAACTGTTAAAGCCAAAATGACGGTGAACGCAAAATAAACAAACTATGTCAGATCCAAAAGACAACTTTTTCTTTAAACAACAAAACTCACAGAAATTTCTTTTGAAAACTAAATTTCTTTTAATTGCTTTTCTTTTCAAAAGTTTAAATTTCTTTGTATTAAGAAACTTCCTACCTGAGCTGGTATACGGCACTCAATACATTCATTAACACTCTGAATAAAATGGTAAAGCTGGGCATGTTTGATATTGTGAGGCATTATCAACAAAAAGAGAAAAATAACAAACTTTACAGTAAATGGCCTCACCAATCACAACAGAACATCATACAGTATAAACATTTACATACTCATGAACTACATTCATATATACAATCAATCTCTACATTCATTCCTGCAGCTCTACGACTGAAGCACATTTTAAACTGAACCAACTCCAGCGTTTAATAACCAGAAAGTGCAACACACACATCCCAACACACTTTATTAAAAAAGATTACAATTAATTTAAACATGGCTGCCTTTCAAAACAAATCACAAACTGAAAACTGATCAACCTGATGTTAACATGATCTCTATATCTTACCCTGATTCACAACGATAGGTTTATAATAAT